>SNQJ01S0055833.1:0-14743 GCA_010110895.2 Picea sitchensis
CTATATATTTAAAAACAACATAGAAAAGTTAGTGTGTATAGAAAATATAAAAATATCTATAAGAAATATTACTAAAATTCATGACATACTGATTATTATAGAGAATACATTAAATATTGAATCCTCTTACCAAGGGACAATATTCATAACCCCCTTCGGTGTGCCCCTTCTCCCTACAATGTTTTTGGGCTGTTGTTATTAAAATTCTTCTATATTGCAAGCCTCTGCAATCATAGCAAGGGCAATAACATTTTCCATTGCCCCTCACCTCTAATGTCGCTCTTAACTGAGCAAGCTTCCTGTCATTTTCGTTCATTGTGACAAATACTTGTCCTGACAAGTAATTGTCTTACCTACACCATACCAAACATTAAGTTGTCAATTTTTTATATTTTGGCTACTCCTTTTGATTATGATATGTTTATTTACAGTGACCTGCATCTTTATACTAAGGTCAACATCTTTATAACAAGGTGATCATATGTGTAGAGGATCAACATCATGATGACATAGATAACATCTTTATAATAAGGTCATATGTGTACAAATGTTTTCTTTATATGATAACGACATATATACCTAACATAAGTTTAGAGTTAGTGTTTATGTATTTTATTAGTCCCTGCTAAAGAAGGGAATATAACAATCAATTACTATCATTTCAACGATCAGGGTTGAGTTTCAAGAGCAATTCCATATCTTTATCAATGAAAAGAGAGAGAGATTATAGCTATAATTGAAGGGAAAAGGGTATGTGGAATCCATAAACCTAGAATATTATGGAATCCACATACCCTTTTCCATAGAAAATACTAACTAGATCCAAAAACCAAAGACATAAAATATGGTACTACACATATTATAATATATTATCAAGGAAAAAACAAGCTAAATGCAATTAGGACATTTGAAAAAAAAAATTACAAGTTAAATGAGTACATCAGTAAAAAATAGCATACTAACCTTGCAAGTTCAAAATCCGAGCTATGTAGATCGAGAATTGGATTTGTTCAACCGATGGGTGACGAAAAAAATAAACAGCTCAAACAAAATCCAATAACAGTGTCACAACTATAGCAATTGTGTCGCAAATTCTCTTAAAGTCACGTATATATAGATAAAATAGTCAACTAGCCGTTAACATCGACCAAGGAGAGAGGCAAAATTTTCGTCGCTATTTCCACAAAAGTTCGTCGCTATAGCGACAAAAATTCTAACTAGGTTAAATTAAGATTTTCATCGATATTGCGACGAACTTTCATGGCAATATCCATGAAAATCCCGCCCTATTTAAAAAAAATGCTGAAACTAGTGGAAGCATGGAAATTTTTCATGGAATAATCCGCCCATATGTAGTAGTGTCGTCGAACTTCGGGAGTTCTTGCTCAATCCAATCCTTTTTCTCCAGTAGTGACTTTCTTCGAAGTGGTAGATTGTCTGCCACGTGTCCTCCTCAAATCGATGGCTCTAGTCCACTTTGGGACTTCGACACTTTCTACCAAGACTAGATCAATGATCTTTGGCACCCTTCTTGATCAACGATCGAGATTCACTTCGGGGCTTCGGGGCTTCAACACTTTCACTCTCTGCTTTCCTTCTTCATGTTCTCCCTAAGTGCTTTCACAAGGAGATTGTGATCTGTCGACGTGTGTATCCCCTTTGATATGACAACTTCTACCCGCTTCAACTCTCCATCTCTCTGGGCTTCAAGAGTTTCAACTCTCAACTGAAATCTCAAAGTGATTTCTCCGAAGCTCACAATCTGTCGCCATGTGTCCCTCCGGATCTGATGGTCACTATCCACTTCGGCCCTTTAGTCTTTGAGAGTTTGAACCTCCTGCGCACTCATTCCTCTCGGAGTGATTTTTCCCAAAGATGACAGACTCTCGCCATGTGTCCTCCACAACGGATGGTTGTGATCTGCTTCCGCCTTTAGGACTTCGGGAGTTTGTCACCCTCCACACTTGGAATCCTACGAAGTGAATTTTCCTGGAGTCTTTGATTTTTTGACATGTATCTCCTAGCAACCAACGACCTGGATCTACTTCGACCTTCGACTCTTCAAAGATTTCGCGTTCTCCTTATCCACAAAACTTCTGAAATAATTTTTCCCTGAACTTATGGATCTTCTGCCACCTGTCACTCTTGACGATGGACGGTCCTAGGGCTCTTCGGGACTTCGGAGAATCTTCGCTTCTATGTGCACGCAGAGACTTAACGCTCATGCACTTTACCCAGATCCAACGGTCTAGAATGATCTCACTCCCTCCTGGATGGATCTTAGTCAGTGACTCGCGAAACCTTTAGAAATTTCCTCCCTTTGAAGAGTCCTCCCACTATCTCTCTTGAGATTTCTCCCTCCTTCTTCCCCTTTAACTCTTTAAAGAGTTACTTCGACACTTAGTCGAATTTCGGGTTTGTGCACTCCTTGCAATAGATTCTTATGCAAGAGTTGGGTTCTTGCGGACGACTGTGCACGCCTTGCAACAACCACTTTGCACTCCTTGCAAAGGGAAAGTTTTTCCCTATCTCTTCTGAGATTCTGAGTCAAAACAGACTCTGTCAACACACTCGTTGTGGACTGTGTGCACACCTTGCATGGACTCAGTGAAGAGAAAAAGATTGAACCTTATACAAACATTTCACAGTTTCATATACCAAACAACACAACTCATTCATTCATGAAACAAAATAATAAGGAATTGTAAACAGTAATGACACCATGCATTTGAATCAATTTTCCTCTATTACATTCATTCCAAAAGAAAAAAAATGGCTACAACTATGATCAAACAACAACTAAAAATCCAAAATTTTCCTACTAACTCGCAACAGCCTCATTTGGGCATACAAAACCTTTATTTATCTCAGAGGGTCCTTAGGGTTCCCCCCGACTACTCATCTACTTGAAAAAAAACCTAACTACTACCTTAGTTCAATTACATTCAAGACTAGGAGTGAAAACTCCCAAATCACTCGTGATCATTCAACTTCCAACCATTTTATCTTCTTCTATTTTTCAATCAGCTCCAAAATATTCACAGTAAACGCCAACGTTTAAGATTTCGAAATGATTCCAAGGCATTGAGTTTTCCTGCCACATGTGCTCGCTCATGATGCTCCTGCATCATACTCCCCTAGACAAAAATTCATAGACTCTTGTCCATGAGCTCCTGCACTGACTTTCCATGTTTCTGGATATCAAATTCATTTTCCCAACTGGCATCTTCTATTGGGTGTCCCTTCCACTTGACCAAATATTCAAAATAGGTCTTCGTCCCAGTCTTTTTGCCAATCCTATGTTCAACGATCTTCTCCATCTGTGGTTTTTCTGTTATAGGCATTTGTTTCTCCCACTAAATCTTCTCTTGATCTTTTGATCCCTCTGTGTCATCTTCCCTGTAAGGGTACAGGTCTAAATGTTAAATATGGGTGATATGCCCACATCATCTGGTAGCGCAATCTCATAGGCGTTTGCATAAAACTTCCTTAAGATCTTACACGACCTTATCTTCTTCATCTTTAACTTGTTATATGTTCCCCGAGGGAACCTTTATTTTCTGAGATGTGCCAAAACCACTTCAAATTGAAGTTAATTGCGATGTTGATCAACTCTGTGCTTGTACTCTTGGCTAGAGCTCTGCAACTATCATCTGATCTAGTTATGGAGCTTCTGCATTTCTGCAGCAAAATCTTCTACTCTGACACTTCTGATCTCACTCTATTCCAAGTCTCTCAACTCAGATACTCCCCTTGGTTGCATTCCATACAATATTTGGAATGGGCTCTTTCCAATGCTCCTGTTTGGTGAGTCATTCTATGCAAATTCTGCTTGTGGCATAATATGATCCCATTGATTATGATGCTCAGTGACCAAACTCCTCAATAAGTTTCCCAAACTTTTGTTTACCACCTCAGTCTGTCCATCTGTCTAAGGGTGATAAGATGAGCTGAAGGAAAAATATGTCCCCAACGTCTTCCACAATGTTCTCCAAAAATGACCAACAAATTTAGTGTCTCTGTCTAAGACAATGCTCTTGGGTAGTCCATGAAGTCTCACAACTTCATTGAAAAACAAATTTCCAACATGTGTTGCATAACTAGTCTTTTGGCATGGGACAAAGTGTGCCATCTTTGAAAATCTATCCACCACCACAAATATGGAATCACATCCTCTTTGTGTTCTTGGCAGTCCCAACACAAAATACATGCTTATTGCATCCCAAGGCCTCTCTGGTATTGGAAATGGTTGATACAATCCAGAGTTCTATCTTTTACCCTTTTCATGTTGGTAGATTCTACATTTTTTCATAAATTTTATCATTTCTGTTCTCGTACCTGGCCAATCGTATGAACTTCTCAACTGTGCAAATGTTTTATCATGGCTGAAATGTCCAGAAAATCCTCCACTATGATTTTCCTTCAAAAGGTTATCCCTCATTGAGCATTTTGGTATGCACAATTGATATCCCTTGAGCAACAATCCCTCTTGAATCATATACTCTGTCCACTTGTTCTTGTCTCTCAGCACAAGATTTGCACATGCTTTGTATGCTTCCTTGAAATATGGATCATCACAATACATATCCTTCAGGTGTTCAAACCCCAAGGTCTTCAACTAAAACTCCTGCAGAATCAAACATCTCCTGCTTAATGCATAGAAAAGTTTGTTATCATTTCCAGCAATATGTTTTATGAAAAAAGTAAATTTTTGCATAAAATCAATCCACTTTGCATGCCTTTGATTCAATTTTTCCTGTCTGGTTATGAATTGTAAAGCTTGGTTGTCGCTATACAATACAAATTCCTGTGGAACAAGGTAGTGCCTTCATTTCTTCAGGGATTGAATTATGGCATACAAATCCTTATCATATGTGGAGTCTTTTCTCTTAGTCTCATTCAACTTCTCACTGAAATAGGCAACATGCCTATTATCCTGACTCAAAACTGCTCCAATTGCAACTCCACTTGCATCACAACTCACTTGAAATGTCTTTCCAAAATTTGGTAAGACCAAAATTGGTTGTTCTGTTATTTTCTCCTTCAGTATATTGAAGCTCCTCTCAGCCTCCTCCGTCCATTTAAAAGACGTGTGCCTCTTCTTCACTATATCCATCATTGGTGCACAAATCCCACTGAAATCTTTGATGAACTTCCTATAGAAACTTTCTAATCCATGGAAGATTCTTACCTCAAACATACTCCTTGGTGATGGCCATTCTTTGATTACTTTTACCTTCTCTGGATCCATCTTCAGTTCATTTGAAGAGATCACAAAACCCAAGTAAATGAGCTCTGTCTTCATGAAAGAGGACTTCTTCATATTTATCAACAACTTCTCTTACTATAGTCTCCTCATCACTAGTGTCATGTGTCTCAAATGCTCCTATTTAGTCCTGCTAAAGACCAATATATCATCTAGATATATAACCACAAACTTTCCAATGAAAGCTTTCAGTATTTCATTCATCAACCTCATAAAATTAGTCAGGGAATTTTTTAAGCCAAATAGCATAACAAGCCACTCATACAAACCTTCATTTGTCTTAAAGGTTGTCTTCCACTCATCACCTTCTCTCATTCTTATCTGAAGATATCCACTTTTCAAATCTATCTTAGAAAATAAATTTTCTCCACTTAAAAAGTCCATTAAATCATCCATTCTTGGTAAAGGGAATAGATACATGATGATGATCTTGTTAATGGCTCTTGAGTCTGTACACATTCTCCATCCTCCATCCTTCTTTGGACTCAACACAGTTGGCACTGCACATGGACTCAAGCTCTCTCTGACCAAACTCTTGTCTAATATTTACTAGACTTGGTTCTTTACGTCCTCATTCTCTCGAGGTGTCAGTCTGTATGCTACTTTGTTTGGAAAACTTGCTCCTGGTATCAAATCAATATGATGGTTGATACTTCTAATGGGTGGAAATGAGTTAGGCAACTCATCCACCACTATGTTAGAAAAAGTATCCAACAATTCCTGAACTTCTCCAGGTAAATCATCCATCGAAGTACTTGTAAAGATAACTTTGGGTTTCCTCACCACAACAAACTGCATCTCCTGTTCTTTCTTGACTTCTTTCAGGAGTTCCTTCCCACTCATGAGAAGTATGCTTGTGTTGGCTTCCTCTTTCACTTTGTTCTCTTCTATTGGCAACAACATGTGTGTCCTACCATTCTTCTCCAAGGTGTATGTATTCTTCCTCCCATCATGAATGACATTGCTATCAAACTGCCACGGTCTTCCCAACAAGATATGACATACATCCATGGGAATTACATCACATAGAATTTCATATCTATATCCTCCTATCTTAAATTGAACAAGGAATTTTTTAGTAACCATTACCTGGTGTCCTTTCTGCAACCATAAGACTTTGTATGGATTCGGATGTGCAGTTGTATCTAGCTCCAATTTCTCCACCATCTCTGTGGATACTAAGTTATCAGTGCTCCCACTGTCAATTATCACCTTGCATACTCTGTCTTTAGTCTTGCAAGATGTCCTAAATATATTGTTCCTTTGCACTGGATTTTCAACTTCTGCCTTTGGTTTTAAGAGAACCTTTCTCAACATCATGGATCTTCCATCCTCTTCTCCTTCTGCTTCAACAATCCTTCTCTATGCTTTCGAAATGTGAGCTTCAACTCCTCCTTTGTTTTTATCGAGACATTCCCAAGACATGTGCCTTGTCTTTCCATAGGCATAGCACCTTACTTCTCCTC
This sequence comes from Picea sitchensis, assembly GCA_010110895.2. NCBI lineage: Eukaryota > Viridiplantae > Streptophyta > Pinopsida > Pinales > Pinaceae > Picea > Picea sitchensis. The sequence goes on from SNQJ01S0055833.1 coordinate 6,733, forward strand.
CTCTACTTCTTCCTCTTCCTCTAGAAGAACTTCTTCCACAACCCTGTCTTCCTCAAGAACTTCCTCCTCTTTCTAAGTGACTGTACGGTTTCTCAGTCTCATCTTTGGATTTATGTGCCTTGTAATTGGAAACTCCCTTTCATTTGTTTAGGGCCGAGCTCCTACCTCTGCCTCGTTGGATTTGTTTTCTGGCCAGCCAACTTCTCCTCTACCTTCAGTGCAAACTAATAAGCATCCTCCACTGTCCTCACTAACATCATGTTGATCTCATCTTGGATTTCATACCTCAGGCCATTTATATACCTGAAAACTTTTTCTTCATCTTTCTCTCTTTGTCTAGTTCTAATGTTCATCTTGTAGAACTCCTCTATGTACTCTTTAACTATCATACCCTTCTGTCTCAGGTTCTGTAGCTTCTTGAACGGATTGATATGATAATCTTTGGGCATGAATTTAGCCTGCAGTTTGGCTACCATTCTGTCCCAATTCTTTATCTTATGTTTTCCCTTGCTTCTCCTCTCAGCATGCAGTTCATCCCACCACAGTGTTGCATGTCCTTTTAGCCCGGTGACAACATGTCCCACCCTTTTCTCCTCATTGACATCTTCATAGTCAAAATATTTTTCCATGGATCTTATCCAATCCAACAACTCTTTAGAATCAAAATTGCCTTCATACATTGAGACCTCTCTCTTGGCTCTAGCTCCCAATCTAACAACTACTCTCAATAAGATTTCTTCGGCAACATTTTTAATTTATTGGTTTCCACCAAGATCTATGGTGATCCCCCTGCATCTACCATGCTTGAGTTTCCTTTGGATGCCCCATCAAAGAAAATAAAATGCTCGTTCGAAGATGATTTCCATCTTCAGAATTCCTCTTATTACAATCAGATTTTCCATGATGTTTTAGAATTTTTCCTTTTAATTGAGATTCTTAGCTAAAGGGAACCTCCTAGAAGGATGTCTTGGAGCCAATCCCTTTCTTCATGTTCTAACACCAACACATTATGTCATTTTCTTCCTCTATCCTAGATAGCCTCAATTAGAGGACCATGGGATTTTTCCACTATAGATCTAATATTGAAGTCCTCTTGATGAAAGAGCACTCTATTTCTTGCAAGACATATCTTCCAACAAATAAATTTTGGCATTGCAAGCCAATTTCTTTTGAGAATATGTTTGTTCAAAAAATTCACAATGTATATTTTTTTTACCAAATTGTAAGAATCTCCTTCCAGGAATGGGGAAACACCCATCTACTTTCAATTTTCATAAATGCATGCATCCATGCTTGGTATAAGGATTCAATACAATCAAAGAAGATATGGCACTGGGTTTCCTCTAAATTCCTACACGAAAACACATCTTAGTGGCCCTTGGATTACTCTTTTTTGAAGACTTTCTGAAGTTAGGAGTTTCCCATTAACCATTATCCAACACAAAATGTTTACTTTTAGTATTCCATCCCCTTTCCAAATATGATTCCGAATCTTTGACTTTGGAGGTAACGAAAGTAACAATAATTGAGATTTATAGCCCATATTAATTGTTTACTCATTACCTTTAAGACCCCAACCCCTTTGATCAAGTTTGATTTTTCTCATAGGAGCAAAACCATGGAGATGAAGAAAGATATTTATCAGTGAGGGAGCAATACGATCTAGAGGTCACACCACCTTCCATCCAACCACCTATCATCTGATGTGTTATCCCAAAGAGAAAGATCAAATAACATTTTGAGATTTTAAAAACTCATCCATACTCTAAGTTCATAAATTTCTAAATTGTGGATGAGTCAGGGTTTCCCCATTATACTCTTCTGTTAGATTTTGATCATATTACCATTATCAAGAACCCAAGTTAAATGAAATGGAGAACTAGCGCTACAACTTTTCATAGCTTCCATATGGGTGATCCTCTATCCTCATTTAGAGGATGGTCCAAGCACCTTTGCCTAGTGGTGTGGAAACACTTTTTGAAGAAAGTCTCTTTCCGCCATTTGGGTTTTCCAAAATTAATCTCCAAAGGACCTTAGCTCCCATTTCCAAATTCGTTAATCTTGGATGTTTGATTTTTAAGCCCACATTTTCTTTTGGATCTCTCATTGTGTTCCAATTGATAATGTGGAATTTTTTTGTGTTGGTTTTCCCACCTTATCATAAGAATTTACATATTTATTTTCCAACTTGTTGCATGACACTTGATGGTGCCAACAAGACTGAACATTGAACAATAGTAAGGGTTGTTAACACCGATTTGGTTAGAACCACCCTACCTACCAAGTTTAACCAATGTGAGCCCCATTGTTGTAGTATGTTCTTGATTTTATCGAATATATTTTTCCAAATATTTCATGTCGGATTTCCTAGAGTGATTGGCATGTGCAAATATTTAAAGGATGATCAATTTGGTAAGCATGGGAAACCTAAAATTCTTGACATGTTTTGAAGAATAAGTCCACTTATATTCCATCCATAAATACGAATTTTCTCATTACTTACTTTACCCCCATAAGCATTTAAAAATTGATCCATAATAGACCTAAATCTTGCAACGATGATGAATGAAGAACCTGCTAAGAGGAAACCATCATCAACAAATTGGGGGTGATTTGTTTGGTTGACACCTCTTACTATATTAATTTCATACAATTTACCCATAACTCTTTCTTTCTCTAATCATATACTCAAAGAATACACCATAATTATATAAAGAAGGGAAAAGAGGGGACATCCCTTCCTTAGCCCTCTTTTAGACTTGAAGAAATGCATTGTCTTACCATTCACAAGGGGCGTGATCCAAGGGGATACTATGGAAGATTTCACCCAAAGAATGAAAGATTATGTAAAACCAAATTTACAAAGAACATCAAATAAAAATGAATGTCTTACCCAGTCATATGCATTTTTCCATCTCCATTTTGATAAACATTCATTTTTTTTATTTTTTATTATGGAGTGTATCACCTATTGAACCAATATTATACTAACAATGATTTGTATTTCTACATAAAAACCTCCTTGATTGACAAACATAAGTTTAGGGAGAATATTTTTTGGTAAATATTCTATTATCTTTGCCAATATCTTGGAAGAGGAATTACATAAAGAAATGGACTAGAATATTGAAAATGGAGATGGATTAACATCTTTACCGATTAATGATAAAAAAAAAAGGAGTTGGTACTTCTGCCAAAATTAATGTTCTATTGTGAGTAGTTGAGCATCCTTTTCAAGTCAAATTTGATCAAATACCAATAAGCATGGAAAAAGTAAATTGTAAAATTGTCCATACCCAGGTCTTTGTCTAGATCAAGGCCCCATATTTCTTTCATTATCTCCTCCTCCCCCATATCTTTAGTTAGTTCCATATTTTATTCTTTGGACATTAACAATGGAATATTTTCGAAAATTATATCACAACCAACATAATGAACATCCCCCTCCTCTATATATAAGGCTTCAAAATGAGCTCCGTCTACTTCCTTTATGGCAACAAAATTAGTTAGATGTCTTCCATATTTGAGGGATATACCATTCACAATTTTCTTCTAAAGCCTAAATTTAGTTTCCTTGTGGAAGAATGTGGTATTTTTATCACCTAATTTTAACCATAGAGTCCATGATTTTAAGTGCCAGACCTCTTCCTCCTTTATGTTAGGTATATGTGTTTTCCTACACAAATCTCTTTCTTCCATGAGGTCATTTTTAGTTACCTCCCCTTCTTCCATTTTATATTGCATATTATTAAGTTTGGATTATAGATCTGGTTTTTCTTGAGCTGGACAAATGTAGGATCTTTTATCCCACTCTTTTAAAGCTACCTTTGTTTCCCTTAATTTTTCTTCCCAAACATAGGAAGGGGATGCCATGATTGGTTTTCTCCAAGGCTCAAAATTAATCTCTAGAACTTATGGATTTTGAAACCATAGAAGGTTGAACCTATAGGGGATAGGACCAAGATTTTTCTACTTGATGGAAGGTAAGCATAATAAGCTTGTGATTTGAATAATAGGAGGATATGAAATTTTGAGAAATAAGTTTATTTCTCAAAAGAAGATTGTTGATGATAAGGAAACAATCCAATATAGTTGCTATATGACCTAGACCTAATCTCATGTTTTTCCAAGTATACTTCCATATTTTTGGTTCTATGTTCACAAGGTCCCAATCAACTATAGTATCTCCCATAATATCCTTGAATGGATCCCTTATGATACTGCATCTCCTATTTTCTTTGTATAGAGAACTACATTAAAATCCCCACCTACAATAGTATTCTTTATATATTATAAACCTCTCAAGGCCAACAACAAACTCCAACATTCCTCGTTTCCCCTCTAATGAAATTACATGTGGACATTGAAAATATGAAAATTCATACCTGAAGTTCAACGCAAGAGGTTGGAAAGAACCCAATTTTGCATGCTTTGAATGTGTATAATCTCAACCATTGTATTGTTCCATATTGTGCATATTCCACCTTATGCTCATCTTTCTCTTACTGTTACTCCTATGTTGTTTTTCCATTGTTCCCTACATGTATTTATCATTTCTACTTCATCTAACATAGTCTCCTAGATGAGGAATATGGTTGACTTATCAGATCTAATAATATCCTTCAATGCTTCTTCCTTGTGCCTATTTCCCATGCTCCTATAGTTCTAGAATACAAGAATCACTATTTAATTGATGGGGGTTTGAGGTTGCCACCCTCAGAAACTTCTAATGGCACTTGAGTTTCTAGATTTCTTTTTTCTTGAAGTTTCATACCAACTCCTAAGGAGATTTTAATAATTGTCTAAATCCCCAAGTTTTTTTCTTTTATGGTTGTCTGCTAATTCTTTTCATTTAATGGTTTGCACCCATGCTTCTTTGGAAAGAATTCTTCATTTGGTTCTTCCTCCTCATACTATTGTTGGGCCTTCTTCCTTTTCATCACACCACTTGATTGAGGATGAAATTTGTTTGAGATTAATGTTGCTTCTTGCTACTCTTGAGGGATATTACCTTCTAAACTGATAAGGGATTCAACTTGAGATATCAACTACACAAAATATTAAGAGGTAATGATTGAAATGTGTGATTCATTCTCTTTGGGAATGGGATCCAAAAGACACATGAATTCCCTTGAGGGGCAAGAAAAGGGACCGACTTGTGGTTGAAAAATCACTTCATACCTATTTGTTGTAGGGGATGATTTTAATTTTAGTGCTATCTCCTAAATTCACCTAATTTGTGCTTAATTTCTTCTTTTGTTTGATATGGCTTAATTCATGACATATTTTCTGTAATCTTTAGGCAAATTCCCATATTCATGACAAGTCTTGCAGTTGAATGGTAATTTCTTATAATCCAACTTCTAAATGATTTCTAGCTATCCAGATTGACAAGAATTGCCTATGGTAACCATTTTTCTAAATTGGTATCCACATAAACATGTCAATTATCCCTTAAGGACAATTATCCTCTCCCAAACATGGAACATTTATTACAAAGGGTTACTGGCAAAAGAATGATGTAAATGTTAGATGATTTCTCAAGATACAACCATGTATTGGTTAAATAAGAATATCAACTCAAAACTACCTTCACCACCCCATTAAGAACTTTCAAATATATGAGGATATTGTTGGAAAGTTGGTTGTCATCGATGTCAACCCTTAGAGCGTTCGAGATACCCCAGAGTTGTGGTCGATATTGATGGTTAGTTAATTGTCATTGATGTCAACAAGAGTGGTTGATTTCAGAAGATGTGATGGGTGCATTTGATGAAGTCTACATGAAGCCCTGAATGTGTGTCCATGAGACCCAAAGTTGTTTGAGGAATAATCACATGAAGGATAGTGAAAATGTAGGTAGTAAACTCATAGATGTATAGTCCTCGTCGTGTCATTTCCAACAGTAGGTGGTATGCCATGTGGTTCCTCATGGTTAGGGATATATTCCCTCATGAAGTTGGAAGCCCCGAAGAATGGTCAAGAAGCCCCTAATTTTTTACAAGTCATTAATGAAAGGGTAAAGTTGTTGTAAGAAATTTCAAGAAGCCCTAAGATTAAGGAGAGAAGTTACTAAGAAAATTTATAAATACACCTCAAGGAGTCTCTCATAAGTACATAAACACATTCATTGAATATATTTCTTATGAGAATATTTGGTCTATTGGAAAATATGGGATTGAGTCTGAGGCAGAGGAGAAAGTGCGAAGGAAGAGAGAAATTTTTGGAGCTGCAGAGAGCTAGGGTTTTTTTGTAACCCTAATTAAGAATTACCTCATGGGTCAACTTGAGGGTGTCATGCAAGTCAACCCTGAGGGTCGTATAGAGCTCATCACATGAGGCCTCACTAAACAAGAGTTCTTAGTCCCGGAAGGCTATGACATATTTGGGGAATATGCTAGTGCCATGTTGTTGAGGACTGAGGAAATTTGACAAGTCAGTATTATAGAGTATCAAGTCAACTACATGACCAGAGGTACTTAAGGGTTATGATTATGTTGTTATGACACATTCTTAGTGGTGATGATGCTTGGTATGGTACATCTTGGTGATGACATGATAGAAGTAAACTCTTGGATATCTTGATATCTAGTTTGGTATATGTCATGGTTATGGTTCATTATTAGAGACATATCTTTGATATGTTGGTACATGGTTGAAGTTCACACTTGGTATATGGTAGCACATGTATGAGATACACCTCTTGGTAATGTTGGTACTTGGTTGAGGTACACCATTGATAATACTTGCTTGGTACATACTATGGTACATGGTCTATGGATGATTGGCATGTTGTTTAAGGTATATGGTTGATGATATAGTGCATGGTTAGAGGCATATGTTGGTGATCTTGTTGCATGCTTGAGTACTTTGTTGAGGCACTTTATTGTTGATATCTTATGGTATATGGTGTATGGGATGATTGAGACATATCATGAGTGATATGATATATGGTTGAGGCACATCTCAAGGTACATGTTGGTACATGGTTGATACATGGTATGGTACAGGTTTTGGTGCATGATTGATGCACAATTTGGTATAGGTTTTGGTGCATGGTTGATGTATGGTTTGGTACAAGTTTTGGCTCATGGTTGATGTATGACTTGTTACAGGTTTTGGTGCACAGTTGATGCATGGTTTGGTACAGGTGTTGGTGCATGGTTGATGCACGGTTTGGTATAGGTGTTGGTGCATGATTGATGCATTGTTGATACAGGTTGATGTACATGTTTTGGTGATGGAATTCATGTGATAAGATATGGTTTCATTGATGTTGAGTATCAGTGACAGTGACAGTGACAGGTTGATGTGACAAGTTGGATACAATGACATGTTGATAGTGACAGGTTAATGTGACAAGTTGATAGTGACAGGTTGGTGATAGTGATAGGTTGGTGATAGTGACAGGTTGAATATAGTGACAGGTTGATGTGACAGTAACAGTCACAGTGATTATGGTAGTGATTGTTTGGTCTACACTTATATTTTAGGGCGGCAGGACAAGGCAAGAAAAGGGGGTTGTATCCTCCTTCAAGTTGGTGTCAGAGAACACAAGGAGTTGGAGTTTCCTTCAGGTTGGATATTGAGAATCAGGGGGTTGTAGCCTCCTTCTGGTTGGAGCCAGAGAGTTGGAGCTTCCTTCAGGTTGGAGCCTAAGAATCGGGGAGTTGTAGCCTCCTTTTGGTTAGAACCAGAGAATTCAGGGAGTTGTAGCTTCCTTCAGGTTGGAGCCTGTAAATAGGGGGTCATAGCCTGTTTCTAGTTGTATTTGGAGAATTGGGAAGTTGGTGCTTCCAATGAATGTATTCTTGAAAATATATAAGAAATAAATCTGTGGTTTTCTCCCATTTAGGTTTCCATGTAAATTCTAGTGTACTGTGTATTTGATGTGATGTTGTTGATGTGATGATTCTTATGATTATATGTTCATGATTTATTAAATGTAATCATATATGATACATTAATAATATATTGTTGATAAAGTTGAAGTTTATATATTGTGGTTAAA
>SNQJ01S0055833.1:14793-30378 GCA_010110895.2 Picea sitchensis
AACACTTTTTGAAGAAAGTCTCTTTCCGCCATTTGGGTTTTCCAAAATTAATCTCCAAAGGACCTTAGCTCCCATTTCCAAATTCGTTAATCTTGGATGTTTGATTTTTAAGCCCACATTTTCTTTTGGATCTCTCATTGTGTTCCAATTGATAATGTGGAATTTTTTTGTGTTGTTTTTTCCACCTTATCATAAGAATTTACATATTTATTTTCCAACTTGTTGCATGACACTTGATGGTGCCAACAAGACTGAACATTGAACAATAGTAAGGGTTGTTAACACCGATTTGGTTAGAACCACTCTACCTACCTAGTTTAACCAATGTGAGCCCCATTGTTGTAGTATGTTCTTGATTTTATCGACTATATTTTTCCAAATATTTCATGTCAGATTTCCTATAGTGATTGGCATGCACAAATATTTAAAGGATTATCAATTTCGTAAGCATGGGAAACCTAAAATTCTTGACATGTTTTGAAGAATAAGTCCACTTATATTCCATCCATAATTACGGATTTTCTCATTACTTACTTTACCCCCATAAGCATTTAAAAATTGATCCATAATAGACTTAAATCTTGCAACGATGATGAATGAAGAACCCGCTAAGAGGAAACCATCATCAACAAACTGGGGGTGATTTGTTTGGTTGACACCTCTTACTATATTAATTTCATATAGTTTACCCATAACTCTTTCTTGCTCTAATCATATACTCAAAGAATACACCATAATTATATAAAGAAGGGAAGAGAGGGGACATCCCTTCCTTAGCCCTCTTTTAGACTTGAAGAAATGCATTGTCTTACCATTCACAAGGGGCATGATCCAAGGGGATACTATGGAAGATTTCACCCAAAGAATGAAAGATTATGTAAAACCAAATTTACGAAGAACATCAAATAAAAATGAATGTCTTACCCAGTCATATGCATTTTTCCATATCCATTTTGATAAACATTCATTTTTTTTATTATTTTTTATGAAGTGTATCACCTATTGAACCAATATTATACTATCAATGATTTGTATTTCTACATAAAAACCTCCTTGATTGACAAACATGAGTTTAGGGAGAATATTTTTTGGTAAATATTCTATTATCTTTGTCAATATCTTGTAAGAGGAATTACATAAAGAAATGGACTAGAATATTGAAAATGGAGATGGATTAACCTCCTTACAGATTAATGATAAAAAAAAAAAAGGAGTTGGTACTTCTACCAAAATTAATGTTCTATTGTGAATAGTTGAGCATCCTTTTCAAGTCAAATTTGATCAAATACCAATAAGCATGGAAAAAGTAAATTGTAAAGTTGTCCATACCTAGGTCTTTGTCTAGATCAAGGCCCCATATTTCTTTCACTATTTGCTCCTCCCCCATATCTTTAGTCAGTTCCATATTTGATTATTTGGATATTAATGATGGAATATTTTCAAAAATTATATCACAACCAACATAATGAACATCCCCCTCCTCTATATATAAGGCTTCAAAATGAGCTCCGGCTACTTCCTTTATGGCAACAAAATTAGTTAGATGTCTTCCATCTTTGAGGGATATACCATTCACAATTTTCTTCTAAAGCCTAAATTTAGTTTCCTTGTGGAAGAATGTGGTATTTTTATCACCTAATTTTAACCATAGAGTCCATGATTTTAAGTGCCAGACCTCTTCCTCCTTTATGTTAGGTATATGTGTTTTCCTACACAAATCTCTTTCTTCGATGAGGTCATTCTTAGTTACCTCCCCTTCTTCCATTTTACATTGCATATTATTAAGTTTGGATTATAGATCTGGTTTCTCTTGAGCTGGACAAATGTAGGATCTTTTATCCCACTCTTTTAAAGCTACCTTTGTTTCCCTTAATTTTTCTTCCCGAACATAGGAAGGGAATCCCATGATTGGTTTTCTCCAAGGCTCAAAATTAATCTCTAGAACGTATGGATTTTGAAACCATAGAAGGTTGAACCTATAGGGGATAGGACTAAGATTTTTCTACTTGATGGAAGGTAAGCATAATAAGCTTGTAATTTGAATAATAGGAGGATATGAAATTTTGAGAAATAAGTTGATTTCTCAAAAGAAGATTGTTGTTGATAAGGAAACAATCCAATATAGTTTCTATATGACCTAGACCTAATCTCATGTTTTTCCAAGTATACTTCCATCTTTTTGGTTCTATGTCCACAAGGTCCCAATCAACTATAGTATCTCCCATAATATCCTTGAATGGATCCCTTATGATACCGCCTCTCCTCTTTTCTTTGTATAGAGAACTACATTAAAATCCCCACCTACAATAGTATTCTTTATATATTATAAACCTCTCAAGGCCAACAACAAACTCCAACATTCCTCGTTTCCCCTCTAATGAACCTACATGTGGACATTGAAAATATGAAAATTCATACCTGAAGTTCAACGCAAGAGGTTGGAAATAACCCAATTTTGCATGCTTTGAATGTGTATAATCTCAACCATTGTATTGTTCCATATTGTGCATATTCCACCTTATGCTCATCTTTCTCTTACTGCTACTCCTATGTTGTTTTTCCATTGTTCCCTACATGTATTTATCATTTCTACTTCATCTAACATAGTCTCCTAGATGGGGAATACGGTTGACTTATCAGATCTAATAATATCCTTCAATTCTTCTTCCTTGTGCCTATTTCCCATGTCCCTATAGTTCTAGAAGACAAGAATCATTATTTAATTGATGGGGGTTTGAGGTTGCCACCCTCAGAAACTTCTAATGGCACTTGAGTTTCTAGATTTCTTTTTGCTTGAAGTTTCATACCAACTCCTAAGGAGATTTTAATAATTGTCTAAATCCCCAAGTTTTTTTCTTTTATGGTTGTCTCCTCATGCTTTTAATTTAATGTTTTGCACCCATGCTTCTTTGGAAAGCATTCCTCATTTGGTTCTTCCTCCTCATACTATTTTTGGGCCTTCTTCCTTTTCATCACACCACTTGATTGAGGATGAAATTTGTTTGAGATTAATGTTGCTTCTTGCTACTCTTGAGGGATATTACCTTTTAAACTAATAAGGGATTCAACTTGAGATATCAACTACACAAAATATTAAGAGGTAATGATTGAAATGTGTGCTTCATTCTCTTTGGGAATGGGATCCAAAAGACACATGAATTCCTTTGAGGGGCAAGAAAAGGGACCGACTTGTGGTTGAAAAATCACTTCATACCTATTTGTTGTAGGGGATGATTTTAATTTTAGTGTTATCTCCTAAAGTCACCTAATTTGTGCTTAGTTTCTTCTTTTGTTTGATATGGCTTGATTCATGACATATTTTCGGTAATCTTTAGACAAATTCCCATATTCATGACAAGTCTTGTAGTTGAATGGTAATTTCTTATAATCCAACTTCTAAACGATTTCTACCTGTCCAGATTGACAAGAATTGCCTATGGTAAACATTTTTCTAAATTGATATCCACATAAACATGACAATTATCCCTTAAGGACAATTATCCTCTCCCAAACATGGAACATTTATTACAAAGGGTTACTGGCAAAAGAATGATGTAAATGTTAGATGATTTCTCAAGATACAACCATGTATTGGTTAAATAAGAATATCAACTCAAAACTACCTTCACCACCCCATTAAGAACTTTCAAATATATGAGGATATTGTTGGAAAGTTGGTTTTCATCGATGTCAACCCTTAGAGCATTCGAGATACCCCAGAGTTGTGGTCGATATTGATGGTTAGTTAATTGTCATTGATGTCAACAAGAGTGGTTGATTTTAGAAGATGTGATGGGTGCATTTGATGAAGTCTACATGAAGCCCCGAATGTGTGGCCATGAGACCCAAAGTTGTTTGAGGAATAAGCACATGAAGGATAGTGAAAATGTAGGTAACAAACTCATAGATGTATAGTCCTCATCATGTATTTTCCAATAGTAGGTGGCATGCCATGTGGTTCCTCACGGTTAGGGATATATTCCCTCATGAAGTTGGAAGCCCCAAAGAATGGTCAAGAAGCCCCTAATTTGTTACAAGTCATTAATGAAAGGGTAAAGTTGTTGTAAGAAATTTCAAGAAGCCCTAAGATTAAGGAGAGAAGTTACTAAGAAAAAGTATAAATACACCTCAAGGAGTCTCTCATAAGTACATAAACACATTCATTGAATATATTTCTTATGAGAATATTTGGTCTAATGGAAAATATGGGATTGAGTTTGAGGCAGAGGAGAAAGTGTGAAGGAAGAGAGAAATTTTTGGAGCTACAGAGAGCTAGGGTTTTTTTGTAACCCTAATTAAGAAGTCCCTCATCGGTCAGCTTGAGGGTGTCATGCAAGTCACCCCTGAGGGTCGTATAGAGATTTTCACATGAGGCCTCGCTAGATAGGAGTTCTTAGTCCCGCAAGGCTATGACATATTTGGGGAATATGCTAGTGGCATGTTGTTGAGGACTGAGGAAATTTTACAGGTCAGTATTATAGAGTATCAAGTCAACTACATGATCAGAGGTACTTAAGGGTTATGCTTATGTTGTTATGACACATTCTTAGTGGTGATGATACTTGGTATGGTACACCTTGGTGATGACATGATAGAAGTAAACTCTCGGATATCTTGATATCTAGTTTGGTATATGTCATGGTTATGGTTCATTATTAGAGACATATCTTTGAGATGTTGGTACATGGTTGAATTTCACACTTGGTATATGGTAGCACATGTATGAGATACACCTCTTGGTGATGTTGATACTTGGTTGAGGTACACCATTGATAATACTTTCTTGGTACATACTATGGTACATGGTCTATGGATGATTGGCATGTTGTTTAAGGTATATGGTTTATGATATAGTGCATGGTTAGAGGCATATGTTGGTGATCTTGTTACATGCTTGAGTACTTTGTTGAGGCACTTTATTGTTGATATCTTATGGTATATGGTGTATGGGATGATTGAGACATATCATGAGTGATATGATATATGGTTGAGGAACATCTCATGGTACACATTGGTACATGGTTGATACATGGTATGGTACAGGTTTTGGTGCATGATTGATGCACAATTTGGTATAGGTTTTGGTGCATGGTTGATGCATGGTTTGGTACAGGTTTTGGCTCATGGTTGATGTATGACTTGTTACAGGTTTTGGTGCACAGTTGATGCATGGTTTGGTACAGGTGTTGGTGCATGGTTGATGCACGGTTTGGTATACGTGTTGGTGCATGATTGATGCATTGTTGATATAGGTTGATGTACATGTTTTGGTGATGGAATTCATGTGATAAGATATGGTTTCATTTATGTTGAGTATTAGTGACAGTGACAGTGACAGGTTGATGTGACAAGTTGGATACAATGACATGTTGATAGTGACAGGTTAATGTGACTAGTTGATAGTGACAGGTTGGTGATAGTGATAGGTTGGTGATAGTGACAGGTTGAATATAGTGACATGTTGACATATGACAGGTTGATGTGACAATAACAGACACAGTGATTATGGTAGTGATTGTTTGGTCTACACTTATATTTCAGGGTGGCAGGACAAGGAAAGAAAAGGGGGTTGTATCCTCCTTCAAGTTGGTGTCATAAAACACTAGGAGTTGGAGTTTCCTTCAGGTTGGATATTGAGAATCAGGGGGTTGTAGCCTCCTTCTGGTTTGACCCAGAGAGTTGGAGCTTCCTTCAGGTTGGAGCCTGAGAATCAAGGAGTTGTAGCCTCCTTTTGGTTACAGCCGGAGAATTCAGGGAGTTGTAGCTTCCTTCAGGTTGGAGCCTGTAAATAGGGGGTCATATCCTATTTCCAGTTGTATTTGGAGAACTGGGAAGTTGGTGCTTCCAATGAATGTATTCTTGAAAATATATAAGAAATAAATCTGTGGTTTTCTCCCATTTAGGTTTCCATGTAAATTCCGGTGTACTGTGTATTTGATGTGATGCTTATTATGATTATATGTTCATGATTTATTGAATGCAATCATATATGATACATTAATAATATATTGTTCATAAAGTTGAAGTTTATATATTGTGGTTAAAAGTGGTAAAAGTGCTCATACTGATTCACCCCCCCTTTCAGTATTCCAACAGATACCTTTTGGCCTTATGTATGTTCGTTCCACCATTCAAAGGGAAATGGAATTTTCCTTTGGATATTTTATAGGGAATATTATAGAGACATACCATGATGAATTAACTGTTGTGTCTAAGGAAAGGAATTCACATATTGAACATGATAGAAAGGTTTTTTAGTGGTGTAGGAACTATGGTATCTCCCTAAACCCAAAAAAGTAAATCTTTGGTATTGATAAAGGTAAATTATTGGTTCATGTTGCCTCTAATAATGGTATTAGTGTTGATCCAGCAAGGATTGAATCTATAAGTAAATCCCCCCCACCCACCAAATTAATAAGTCATTTTTTGGCAAGATTAGCTTGATAAGGAGATTCATTCCAAATTTTGTTGAGAAAGTTAAACCAATGAATGCATTACTAAATAAATATGTCTTATTCAAATGGGATGATATTAGTATAAAATACTTTGAGTATATCAAGGAATAAATTGCAATGGCACTAGTCCTTGTTAGCCCTTGTTATTCTAGATACTTTATAATTTTCTCTTTTGCTTTTGAAGATACTATTGTTGGGGTACTCATGGAAACAAAAAAGATGATTATGAACAACCTATTTCCTTCATGAGTAAAACCATTAGAGATGTTGAATTAAAATGTACTATTACCGAGAAGAAATCATATTCCCTTGCCAAATCATTGAATCATTTTAGAGGCTATGTTGGATATAAAAATATTAAAGCTTATGTACCATATCCTGTTGTTAAAGATACATTGAATCAATAATATTGCCTACGAACTATAGGTAAGTGGGTATCAAAGATTCAATAGAATCAAGTTGATATTAAACCTACTAAAGTCATTAAGGGACAAGGCTTAGCTAAGATGTTGACTGAAATCAATGAAGATTCCATAAAAATGGGTGAAGATGACCAAGTAAATGTTGTCTTAAGTTAATTACAACTTGATGAGTGGTATTCTGATATTGTATGTTATCTAAAAAAATTATTGTGTCTTGATCACTTAGTCGATTATACAATGAGAGATTTAGGATTAAAATCCATGAAGTATTTCTTAAACCAAGATGACCTTGGTTGGAAATACCTGGATGGAGTAATCCTCAGATGCGTTAACAATGATGAGGTGGATAGGTTGATTAAGGAACTTCATTCAAGATATTGTGGTGTTCATTTCGCTTCCCATACCACTGTACATAAAATTTCAAGAGCAGGTTGGGACCTATTTTTGAGAATATTGAAGACCGGTCTCTGAGACTGACTAAGTCACATCCCATCATCTTTTTCGAATTTATCCATATGTTTCTCGATCTTGATGGACTCCCTTAACTTCCCTTTGAAACCATGCTTCTCTTTTTTGATCACCTTTGCGGGAATTGTGGTTTTTTAAGTCAGAATTACCTAAAGACCTACCTCTCAACGTTTTGTATTTTTGTTTCCCTAGGTTCAACTTAAGTCTCACTAGATCCCCATTCATAAGGGAGTGATTAGTATAAATAAGGATGTGGTTAGTATAAGGGAAAGGAAATATTTTACTACTATCCTACATTGTTCAATGATACTCACCTCTATGTTAGGTCTTTCCAACCATGTCAATTCTTCTCAAGAAAACACTGATTGTTTGTGTTTCCTTTGAAATCAGTTGTTTTTTATCTACACTTTCAAAAACATGGTTTACACTTCATTGGTGAGTTTAAGGATAACTCTAGAAATAGATATTGTTGGGTCTCGAATACTACAGACTATTTCACTGGGTGGGTAGAAGTCATACCAACGAAAAAATGCAATTGAGGAAGTCATGATGAATTTCCTTGAAGATAGAATAATCACAAGGTTTGGTGCTCCTTCTAAGATCATTACTGATAATGAAAAATCATTTATCTCTTTGTCCTTGGTAGATTTATGTTTCAATTATGAAATTTCTTTATCGCACTCATCTAACTACAATCCCTAATGGAATGGACTGGCAGAATCTAGCAACATGAATTTGATGAATATCATGAAGAAGATTGTTGGTGAAAATAAGAAGGGGTGTGATAATAATATTAAGTAAGCATTATGGGTGGATCATACCACAATTGATACTTCCATAAGAAAAACCATGTTTGAGTTAGCATATGGATTGGAAGCAAAGTTTCCCATCTACCTCCAAATTCATGTTCTTTAGTTTGCACAACAATTTACAACTGATAAGGAGGAATTATGAGGAAGAATTGATCAGCTCATAGAGTTGGATGAACTGAGAAGACATGATTTTGATAAAATGGAGAGGAATCAAGACAAAATTAAGGAAACATTTGATCATAAAGAAATATAGAGGGATTTTGAAGAAGGTGGCCTTGTACTTATGTGGGACAAGAGGAAAGAGAAGCTAGGTATGCATAGGAATTTTGATAGTCTATGGCTTAGTCCTTACAAGATCGAGAAGAAGTATGGAATTGGTTCCTTTTATCTGGCCACACCTAAGGGAAAGAGACTACCATTACTTGTTAATTGATCCATTCTTAAACCCTATTATGTAGAAGGAACTTGACTTCTTAGGTTTAGAGTAGAATAGGATAATATTAGGTCATGTTGTGTGACTGCATTTGATTGTATTTCCTTTTTATTGACGTTACTTATCGATTTATTCATGCATCCATGTTAGATTAGCTTATACATGTTATAAAAAAATGATATATTGATGAAAATGAAAATATTTACTTTCCACATTTTATTTTCACCTTACAATATACCGGGGTGGATAACACCCCCCTTCCTTTTTGTATTGATTGTTTTAAGTTAATGATGCAGGAGCATCGCAAGCAGCAAGCAAGTGTGAAGATGGAAGACAGCTGGAAAGCACTATCGCACATTTTTTGAAATGTTTTAAAACATTAATGTAATAGTTAAGAGAGTGCATACTTCCATATTGTAAACAGATCTTGAGCGGTTACTCTCATCTGTAGTAGGTGAAGGCATTTATGCATAATTAATGTGAGTAGGTATATTTAAATGCAAATTAGATAGTTTAAAGTGTAGGAGGGAAAACCGACTATAGACACCCTCATCTTGTATCATTTGTAACATTAACATTAACATTATCAATTGAGCAAAGAGCATAGAGAGGAGAAGAAGTAGAGAGCTGTGTAGAAGAGCCCATGTACAGAAGTTCTGATATTAATATATGAAGCTTTGATTCAGACTCATGGTGTTCTAATGCTTTCTATGTATACATGTTGAATATTATGCTCATGGTTGTTTTACTCTTTCTGTTGTACATTTGCTTTTATGCTATGTATGTATGATTTCATGTTGGGTATTTGAAGTCTAAGAGAGTAAGGAAATGAGTTTCAATTGTTTCTCTTCTTGAGTCAAAGTTCATGCAAGGAGTGCAGTGGAGCGTCTGCAAGGAGTGCGTTGAAAGGTTCAGAGTTCATCTCTGAAAGCTTAGGAGGGATACCATTGTTTTCATTTCCCGCAGAAGTGCAGGTCAGGCGCAGAAGCCGTGCAGGGTGTGCTCAGGCTAGTTGGAAGTTTAGAACTTATCAACCAAAGAGAGAGTTGAAGACTACTGTCACAAGGAGTTGCACAGAGTCAAAGGATTCAAATACTTAGACGTATTTGAAGAGTGTCACAAGGAGTGCATCCAAAAATCTCATAGGAGATTTGAGTTAGTGAAAGGAAGCTCAAGAGAATTAGCGTCTTCAAGGTGTGGAGAGAAGAAGAGAGGTTTTGGTCATCGTGCAGAGTCCAAGTCATAGTGAGGAGGATTACTGAGGTGACTCAGAGAAGACGTTCTTTGAGGAAGAGTTTGGATAGTTGAAATTCTTCGAGGAGAATCCTGAAACAGCGGGGATCGTTAGATCTGCAGAAGATGCGAGAGGAATAATGGGTAGGACAGAGCCATCCTTTTGGATAGCCTAAATCAACGTCAACCG
Organism: Picea sitchensis; assembly: GCA_010110895.2. Lineage (NCBI taxonomy): Eukaryota > Viridiplantae > Streptophyta > Pinopsida > Pinales > Pinaceae > Picea > Picea sitchensis. The sequence goes on from SNQJ01S0055833.1 coordinate 24,807, forward strand.
TGGATCAAGATTTCTGAGGCCATCAGATGTTTGGGTCTTGACACATCAAGTACCTGAAGTCTGAAAGGATTCTTGTCTAGGTTTGTGGAAAACAGCAAGGAGAAGTACCATTTCGGTATTTCGAAACTTCGAACATCAAAAGGTGGAGAGGACAGAGAATTCAAGTGTTAGCATATTGAATTCCCAGTACGTGAAATTGCACTGATTGTTGGATCAAGGGAGAGTTCACAGCCGTTGATCTCCTTGGAAGCAGAACCTTAGAGTTTCGGAATTTCTAGATTCGGAGGTTCGGGAATCCCGAGGGTATAGTAAAAGCACATTTCGGTGGTTGAAACCCCGAAATCGTGAAGAGAAAAAGGAGACCGGGACATATATATTTCGGAAGATCAGGAATCGAAAGTTCGGGAGTCGAGGGGAAGAGTTGTATGGCATCACAACTCCCGAATTCGCGAAGTCCGATATCCCGAAATAAGAGAGGAATTTCCTCAAAAGTGTTGTTGTGGGTAGATTTCCCAAAAGGGAAATAGAAGATCCAATTGAGCTCTTGGGCCAAGGATAAGATCTTGTGTGGATTCTGACCTGCGGATCTGGAGAAGGGGGTCTGAACCAGTTAGAATGTAGTAGTAATTTCTTTAGAGTGATGCAAGTTGCAAGTATTTGAGTACCAGAGATGCTAAGGTTCTCATGCACTCTACGGTGAGCACATGTCCACAATTTGGATATAGATGATACCCCCCTCTCACCTAATGGTAACTAGAGGAGATAATTCTCCATGATCCACATTGCAGAAAATGATAACAAATATGATGATTAACATTCTAGATAGACAACAACCCCTCATATGCCTCCCCCCCATCATAGATCAACTCATTCACTTGATCAACATGGTTCATTCGATGATGGTGTTCCCACACACATGAGGTACATTAGTCATTATTTCATATAAAGTGTTACATTTAATTCAGTAGGCATTTAGGTGAGGATCATGAGTTGAAGTCAGATAATGGATCATGATGCTTGGAAGTTATTATTTTTTCCTTGCTTCACCTGGGTGGCCATCATATGTGTTGTATTCCAATGTTGACTCTCTTGGGAAACAAGGGTGCTATTGGTAGGCCTTGATAGGGGTAACATACCATTCTATACCATACTTAACAATTACCATCACTTTCCTTTCATTGTCCTCTCTTCTGGAAGTGGTTGTTACATGTATCCCAAAAAAGTTCGTACATTTATCCTCTTATGAGAAGAAGGGGACTGAATGCCCGAGGTTAATGTAGATGGTAAAAGAATAAGAAAATGAATGGGATGAAAAATGATAAAATCAAAATCCAAAGAATCAACTTGAGCTCTACCCCCTCACTATGAGGCCATCACCCCAAGTCCTAATGCACTAAATGCATATCAAACTAAAAGGCCTTAATTGAATCCTAGTAAAAATAAATGCATAAACCTAAAAAGGGTCTTGAAAAGTGATAATCGAATAATAAAAAGGCAAGAATAGGGGTTTGGAAAGACATAGTGCCAAGGAAAGGGTAACTCAAGAACCAAGTGATCCTCTACAAAGGCACCCATGGAGATGAAGTCACATGTGACCTTGCATGTCAATGACTCCATGACCATGAAGTAGACCCCATGTCACATCATTCACTTGCACTTTCACTTTGATGGGTTTCTCTAGAATCACTGCTCTACTTGGGTACTGGAACACCTAACAAGGTCTTGTGATGGTCCTTCCATAACTAAACCTAGAAAATTGCATAAAGTCTTGAGCTAATGTGAAGTTTGAAGAAGATACCCAATGTGAAGTGATTACATGAATTTTGTATTAAATTGTGGCTTACTTTGTATGATTCTAATGACTCGTGTATCCATCATGGTTGGTTTCAATCAACTTCTATGATCCTTGCTTGATGTTGATGCACCCTTGAAGATGGTCCTGTGAAGGACGTTTTGATACTTACACTAGGGACGTTGCACATTGTATGGAGGATTTTAGGCGCCTGATGATGAGCGTTGGGATCCTTAATGACTTGGATTTCCTTTGGACAACTTCCAACAACTCTTGGACCTTGGATGTTTTAGTGATTGGCTTGGGAATTGTAGATATATCCAAATGTGCCACTCAGAGGGAGGGAAGCCTGCAGCTTGGACATTGCACCCCTTGAGGACATTAGGGTTTTATTGGATATCATGGAATTTGACGAGGATTGTATACCCCTTTGGAGGAATGATGGATCCATCTTCCGTCGTGACATTGGAATTTACACCTAGGAAGTTTCACATTTGGAGGATGAAGTCATGCCTAGAGTGATATGACTTTGCATTGAGCCGACCTATCACATGTGTGATTAGTTGACACTTGGTTGATGATGAGATGTTACCCTATAGATGAGGAGGCATGACTTTTTATTATTCTTTTCACCTTTCAGGGATTGATGTGAATTTTGGAGCTCTTGTACCCCTTGAGGAGATGATTTCACCCTCTTTTTGTCCTATACTCTCACATGTGTGGAATTTGAGAGGAAGTTTTGATGTATTAACATTTTATCTTTATTTTGGAGGCTATTTTGTGGGTCATCTTGAGACCTATCCACCTTGTATCATGGATTATTACATTTTTAGGGGATTTTAGAGAGATGAGGTGATAGGTTTGTCTCATATATATAGTGGAGGGTTTCCTCATTTATAAATCATAACTCATCTTGTGGAGATTTACTACACTCGTCTTCTATCTTTGTCATTCACTATGGATCACTTATGCACATAATCTTAGAGATGATTTTATGGATGCTTTTCAAGCTTTTTAGATGATTCTCATGGTTAGGGTTTCATTGATGATCATTAATCTTTCTTAGTAATTGTTATTTCCAAGTATTTGATGGTTTATTCTTGATGTATTAAGTAAATATTTTATCAAAGTGGTGATAATTGCATGTGATCTTGTATTTTATTGGATACACCTTTGTCTTGAAACCCTAGGAAGGTTTATAGTGGAATACCTTCCCTTGTTATCATTTAATTTAAGCTTGTTGAAGGACATAAGGGTATTTCTAAGGTTTGCAGTATACTACCCTAGTCTTATTCTTATAGGTTAAAGTTCTAGGGTTTGTAGTGGACTACTCTATGGTTTTGACCAAAATCCATCTTGATATCGTGCTATAGGTAATTAAAATACATAGGATGGCCTCATAGGGTTTGTAGTGTACTACCTTAAGTTTCTCTCCTAAAGGGTTGCTACCTAGGATTTGTAGTGGACTACCCTAGGCCCACTACTTCTTTTAATGTGGGAGGAATAAAAAATTTACTATTTCATATTTTTTGTCCCTCCTTGAATCTATCTAACATCCCCACTCTAGCAGGAATATAGAAGTAGTATTGTGTGGTGGGAATATAGAAGAAGTTTTATGTGGGAATGCAGTAGAGTGTAGGAATATATTTTCAACCCACTTGAAGTACTACATTCATGCTTTATCCATTTATCTGAGAGAGTCAAGTTACTAAAATGATTTTTTTTTTCAATATGCTCTTCTATTAGTGCACGAGAGATTTGGGATTAGTCAAATTGATCATTTTGGAATCACAACAACGGGGTGGGTGGGAGATCTTACCTCTCGAATATTTCCTATAGTTGGCCTCCTTTACTATCTCTAATAACTAAATGAATTCCAACTTACCTTGGATGGATCACCAACCATTATGTTTCCCCCATTCACTCTCTTTTACTAGCCAACCTTCTTCTATTTCATTGTAAATTGATTTCTATTCACTCATGAGTTATTTAATTCTATAGCATATTATATATTTATTAACGACCCATATTTCAAACACTCAACCTTATTAATTAATGATTTGGCTTCTAATTAACATGAAGTTGTTAATACATAGATAATAGACTCTGTTAATAGGCCCTATTAAAAAGTTGGGAGTCTTTATACCATGAAAAGAAATAAGTTGCAGCCACCATGAAGTTCATTTTCTCATGTAAGGATCATCTTGAAATCGAAGATTTGTATGGTGATAAAGAAAAAGGAAACTATTAAAATGTAGAGGCAATAAAATGAACCATGATAGTAGAATTAACTATTAGAAAAGCTATTCTATTTTCCACCTCTATAAATTGACATACTTGACCTGCATGTGCATCACTTAAAATAGATGAAGCTTCATTTTCTTCACTTAATCAAGCAAGTCTGGTTGGTTTTGACTCTAAATCCAAGAAATCAATTCCCTTATTACCCTTCACCCTTCCCTATAGATAGGTCAAGCAAATTTTATTGGCAATACCTTTTTTGTTGGATCGGAGGCACTTTTAGCATTGATCTACCCATCTATTTCAGCTCAATAAAAAATTATTCAATGGGAAGGGCCTTTTCCTTCATTTTTTCTACATCACTCTAGTATCTAGCTTGTTGGTTTAAAGGATTGTTGACTAGAGGCCTTGTTCTCTCACTCAATTCATAAGAATATATAGTGCCTACAAGAAAGGGTTCAATGTCCCTCCGCTAAGTATGGGTTGAAAATAGTCTCTATTGTTTAAAAAGTTTTATGTCTAATGGAAGTTTGTATTTCTTAAGAGCAAGGCAAGCAATCTAATGAATGGAGGCAAGCAACCACAATTTTGAATGGTTCCTTGCTCCACTTTTCAATAAGAGTGGGAGAAATTTGGATTCAACCAACTCTCTTTTATACATGACCTAATGATCTTCTAGCAAGCAATCTGGCTAGTTTATTTCCTAATCAATATCAAATGAATAGGGAACGGGTGGAGTAATTGTAGGGGGAGAATCTATCCCCACCCAAATTAAGTGAATAGACTCGAGTTGAGGCAAACCCCTTGATATCCTATGGTTAATATGTTAAACAATGGACTTGATATAGAGAAGTGAACTCTTATCAAATATCCCCAACTTGAAATTTGAAATACACCCCTCCATATAGTTGAGATGTGAATAACTCAAAATTCCAACTATATTTCAATCTCAACCTGAAATCTCCCCTATCTTTTTGGGACAAACTAAGGGACTGAACCTTGAGCTAAGGTAGTTATTACTATCTATTAAATACAAAATGTTAATGGAAGGTGGTGTTGATCTAAAAGAATGTCTTACAGTCTTTAAGTCAACCTCACGAGTGTTATAACCCTAATTTGCACCATACATGCTTACCTGGCATCAGGCCATCTCAGATCCCTTCTTTTCCAAAGCACTGCTGAACAACTCTTTAAAAAACCTCTTTTATAAGGTCCCACGTGCCCTACTCCATTACTGCATGCGTGTACACACTAGCTGACCTAAAACAGCCCGCGTGGACCGACAAAAGCATGAAAAAAGGAAAGTTGTCGATGGAACACGCAGCTTTGGGTGAGTTAATTGAAACTCCCGACCATGCATGGCCGAGGGTTCGTCCAAATACCTAACTTCTTCTAGCCTATAAAAGAAGGGCTAGGGGTCCCATTTGGAGAAGGAGAAAATAGGGTAAAGAAACTATGCCCAATTGCATATTCCCATTGTCCCAACCCTTTAGCCGTCCTTGTGCAAGAAGAGATACAAAGCAAAGAAGTTGGAGGACA
>SNQJ01S0055833.1:32661-44209 GCA_010110895.2 Picea sitchensis
CTTACTTTATGGATGTCAGCCTCTTTCCATCTCTTTGTTTACACTGTGTTAGAACAGCTCAGAATTGGAGGATCTATTTGAGTTGCGCTATTATAGGATGATGTAGGTTGGATCACTGTAATATTCGCAGGGTTTCTAATTAGTTCTTGTGCTTTCTCAATGTTGAATGGCTCGGAATTGGAGGATCCAGTCGAGCCACCTTTCAGTTCCTTGAAACTCGGGGTCAAGAGGATCTTGTCTTCTGAGTCTTTCCTCCTCAAGCTGTCAAAGGATTGATGTCCAAGGTAGTCTTTCTCACTCATATCATTAAGTCTTCCATCTATCCATCTTATACTCAACTTACTGATGGAAGTTGGATCAAGACCTCCCTTGTTTTTTACATACCAGGCCCGGTTTCCTGAGTTAAGGCTATACTGTTCTAAGTTCACTCACATCTGATCACCCCATTCAAAACTAAATCATGACATAAACTGATAAGCGTCAGGCTCTGATACTGCTGCAATCTAGGAGTGACTTCTGACGCTAACATTTCTGGTACCGTTGCTGGGGACGGAGTTGAAGATTTTCCTCGGGATTGAACAACAACGATCAACTGATTCTGAAGGTGAATCATATATCAGAACTATTGAGATTGCTACTGTGCACCTGGCGACTCCACTATGGCGACTCCAAGGTTTCCACATCACTGTTTCAGTTGTGGCTACTTTAGTACGCCTAAACGCTGACCCAGAGGAGCTTTCTCGAGAAGGTTTCAGCAGCTACTTTCTCAGCCTGAGGAGTTTCCTGGGGTAACAACAACGTAAGATCTGGCCTTTGATGGTGAACAAGGACTAGGCATATTCGAGGCTATGAATCTTTCACCTAGCGACTCCATGATTCGAGGATCGATTGGCGACTCCACTAACTCGAAATGGAAAATATCTTAGCTCAAAGGTTGGCTTTCTGTGACTTTTCCCAGATAGTTGGTTTTCCTAATCCATTGCCAGATAGAGATGAATGGGAAGATTTCCTCCCTCAATTTCATGCAAAGAGTTCGGAGGTACCAGCTGAGCATTGACTGGACTTTCATGAGGTTATTCATCGACTTAATATCATGCATGAAGATGTCCAAATTAATCTCTTCAGGTATTCATTAAAGGGAGCTTCTCTTGATTGGTGTCGATCTCTTCCCACTGCAAGTATCCATTCTTTGACAGATTTTCATACAACTTTCAATTCATTTTGTAAAGATTACTATCCAGCTGATTGTTTGTATGAAAACTGTTGTGAGGAGTTTTCTTTGCTTCATGAAGCCTCTGCTGGCCCCATAGACCATGTTTGTGATGAATCTTTTACTATGGAGGAAAGCATTTTCCATGAAAAAATAGAGGTGTTGAATGCGTTTAATTGTGTTATCCCTAGAACGAAAGCATATGACATCATATCAGATGCATCTGTTCTTTTAGATGTTCATAACGATCAACATGCCTCTTGTGGAAATTATGAGTTTATAGAGCAGATGTGGTCCATGGTAAATGGCTCACCTGGATATCGGGTTAAAGAAAATGTTCCTAGCATCCCTGCTAATGATGACAAATACCTTCTTGTTTTTAAAGAAGGGTTAGTTGTGCAAGAGGATTCTTCTCTTTTCCTCCAGGGGGTTTCTCATGATATATTTTTACCTGGGATTAAAGAGAAAAAAATTATGTATGAATAGGCAGAAGAAGTAGATACCACTATCCCTGAAATGGATATTTTTGACGGGATCACTATTCTGGAGGAGGAACATAGTAATGAAGGTAAGCCCCTTTTTGATGAATATTATACTGATGATGAGAAACAAGCTTATCCTACATTTGATCACTATGAAGACTCTGACTGACATGACAATAAGCAGATCCATCCCATGGTCCCTGTTTATGATGAATACGAATCTGAACCGGGGGAGAGCCAACCAGAAGAGGAGAAAGAACCAGAGAAGCAGGATATTTTCTATCTAGAGCCAGTCTGCGAGCAAACACCGCTTGAGAGCAGTGAGCCTACATCAATTGTCCACCCACCTGTGCTTATCAGAGGTATTCAACCACATGTGAACAACTGTGTAGCAAAGGAGGCTGCCTGTCGCCAATTTTCTGGAATTGGCCACTCATTTTATGACCCTGTCAGCAAATACATGGAGTGGCATTTCCTTTATGCCTTGGAGATGCCCACTTTCATCTTCACGGCAGCCCTTGAAGATGAATTAAAGGATGTAACCATTCTGATGTCATGGTTACATCGTCTATTATCCATCATCGAAAGATAGAAGGAGCTTCTGTTCTGGAAGTTGCTTGAATGGCTATGGTGGAAGTTTTCTTTCACCTAGCCCCATGTAAAGGATTTTGATAGTTTAGGACTGTACATAAATAAGCTCTTTTGAGCATGTATCTTGTTTTGTTTTTCTTTTACTTTTCGGCCTGTATTTTCAGCAAGGGGTTTTTTGAGCTTGACTCCATAGCCCAACAGCTAGGCATTGGGAATACAAAATGAGTTCTTACAGCATCACAGGGACGACTCTATCCCCCACGGAGCCTAATGTTAGCACCAATTCTTGCAAGCGGGGTGTTTTTCCCCGATTTCAGACCCTTGATGTAGAATGCGAAGAAGTGGGGTTTCAAAACCCATCAAATGCGTTCTAGTCCAATGTCACAGCCATGAGCACAATAAAGCAACGCACAAAAAATCCATTTTAGGTGGAAAATGCAAGCAAGCGAGCGAGCAGTCTGATTTCAGTGGCAAAGATCCATCTATAAAGAAAATCAACGGTCATCGGGTTTTCGGGGCTACCAAGTTGCCCGAGATTTATCACAAGAGATAGCACCCATATTTCAAGGCAAATCTGGGTCGTCTGATCCAGTTGGGGCAAGTGGCAGCCAATCGGCATTTCGGGGATCGACATTTTAAGAAACAAGGGATCTCCCATCCACTGCAGTTGAAATTGCCGAAATGTCAAATGTCGAAGGTACCTTTGAAACTGAGCCCACGGTCCTAGCGCCAGGTCGCGTCAAGAGAGCCTGGGAATGGAGGTAGCCCCCTTTTTATGACAAATCCATCTCAGTCGTCCATCTGAAGGACACATAGCGCACATCCGTGCTTTCGCAGATTGTTCAATCGGGAATTTAAGGAAGAAGCACATTGTGAACTCCCAGTGCAAGAAATCCTGAAAAGATAGGGACCATTGATCAGAAGGACGCGTGGCGCAAGATCTAGTCACGTCGGCATTTCGGCATTCGGGATTTCAAAGGGTAAGGGTTCCTCATCATTTCACATCTCGAAACCCCGAACCCCGAAGCGTCGAAAGCGCCCAGAGTCAGGCCCACAGTTTTGGCACCTGGTTACAAAGGAACAGGCCTAGAGAAGGGGTGCTAACTTTTATCGCGTGGCAAGGCGGGTCCCAAAGCACTAAAAGCATCTCAGCCATCCATTCCGCAGGGACACGTGGTGCGCGATTAGGCTTTTCGCCTTTTCGCCCATTGCAACTTTGAAGCACAAGAAGCAGCTCCTTCATAGCTGCGAGATGCGAAGTGTCGAAAGCGCCTTTGAAGATAGGCACAAGGTCACAGCCCATAGTCACTTGGGGGCGATAGAAAGAGCTGTGCAAAGGGCCGAAGGACCAGGTTTAGCTGCAGAAGGGATCACCATGTTCTCCAGGTGCCAGTTCAACTTGATCTCAATCTTGATACCTGCCCAGAGTGAATGAAGAAGAGAGAGGGTGGTTGAAACCTCGCGTCACTCATTAATTGCAAGGTATGGATGTCTCGGTAGGAAGTTTGCCTGAGATGGTCCTCTGTGCTGGTTTTCCCACAGAAGCCATGCCGATGTCCTCGACTCACCAGGGAAGTCTGCGCATGATAATTCGGCATTTAAGGGCTCAGCTACCCCTTAGCATGAGACATACAGAGTTAAGATGGCGTATGACAGAGGAGTGTAGGCCAGATTTGATTGAAGAGATGCCCCATCCTGAAAGTCTAAGATGCCTCTGTTGGGAAAATGTTTTAGGAGTATATATACTTAGTTTTGATATTTTTCAAATCATCGATGGTTGAGCTAGGCTCTTGATTGTAAAGTTTTGATGAAGCATTGGTCGCTCTGGTTATGTATTTGCATTTGAGACTTCTTACTTTATGGATGTCAGCCTCTTTCCATCTCTTTGTTTACACTGTGTTAGAACAGCTTGAAATTGGAGGATCTAGTTGAGTTGCGCTGTTATAGGATGATGTAGGTTGGATCATTGTAATAGTCGCAGGGTTTCTAATCAGTTCTTGTGCTTTCTCAACGCTGAATGGCTCGGAATTGGAGGATCCATTCGAGCCACCTTTCAGTTCCTTGAAACTCAAGGTCAAGAGGATCATGTCTTCTGAGTCTTTCCTCCTCAAGCTGTCGAAGGCCTGATGTCTGAGGCAGTCTTTCCCACTCATCTCATTAAGTCTTCCATCTTTCCATCTTATACTCAACTTACTGACGGAAGTTGGATCAAGACCTCCCTTGTATTTTACATACCAAGCCCGGTTTCCTGAGTCAAGGCTATACTGTTCTGAGTTCACTCACATCTGATCACCCCATTCAAAACTAAATCATGACATAAACTGATGGGTGTCAGGCTCTGCTCCTACTGCAATCCAAGAGTGACTTCCGACGCTAACAGTTTGCATGCATGTACTCGCGCCCTACTCTCTTACAACCCACGTTTAAATGATAGCTGAAGAAGTAGCGATAGTGTGTAGACTCCAAAAAAATTTTGAGGTAGTCATCCTCTTCCTTGTCAGAATCAGACATTCTCAGGGGTTTTCTGGAATTCTTTCTAAGTCTCGGTTGTTTGCAATCTTGTCTCAGATTGGTTTGTTTTACGAATTATTTCCTTACATTGTTTTCTTTTTCTGTTAAAGAGAGTGTCCAAGCCCTCAAGAGATCCTGGTTCTAAATTTCAGTGGTCTCTTCCTGGTTTGGATTGTCTGTTGTTATTTGTTTTCAAAGTTTTAGAGATACACGCGGCCTGTAGAAGGTCAGTCTGCATGTACATGCCCTCTAGCTCTATACAGATCGTGTTCACACGCTTGTTGTTGGATTATCAGTAGCATGCTTGTGCAGAATAGTTTTTTTTGAGCGTAAGGTCGTCATCCTTTCCCTTTATGAGAGTTAAAACTCTCAGGTTTTTGAATCTCTGTCTTAACAGTCAGTAGCTTAGGATTAATCTTAGCCTTAGCTTGCTTTTTCTCATTTAAAAGTTGTCATAAAAAAGAATTTTTTAGGGTTTTTAGACAAGTGTGAGAGTCATTTTTTAAGTTGCTAGTGTGTGATTTCTTGAAGTGATTCTTTGTGATCTACGATTAGGCCAGAATTGTTTTTCTTGGTTTTTACTTGTTGGTATTTTTCCTTTTTTCTTTATTAGCATTTAAATTAAAAAAAATCTCTTTCATTTTCTTGTTTGGTTGAAGAGTGTGATTCTGCATTAGTAACCAGGGAAACGTCTTTTATTTCATAAGTTTTTGCAGTTTACTTAGATCTTAAGTAGCTCATAGTCGAGAGAAATTCCTTTTGAGTTTGTTGTCCGAAATCTTAGAAAATTTTTAAAAAAAAAGTATTGAAAAGTTGTTGAAATTTTGCATTAAGTGAAATTTTTGTTTCCAACTTTTTATTCATTTTTACTTTCGTCTTTTACATATCATCAGTTTCACTTTCATACCCCTTGACATAAGACAAGCCATAAAATTAATGTTAAATCTAAAATTTATTAGACTTTTATGTTTGTAGGGTTAACCAACTAGTTCAGGATTAGGGCCTTGGATTAGGTTGGAGAGGAAACTCTTCAAGGCCATTACAATCAAACATTGGAGTCTGGGTTAGGGAGTGTCTAAGTCCAGTATCATGAAAGTTATCTGGGACCCCCCTCTAACATAGGGGATAAACATGAGGTTGTGTGCGGAAAGGTAGCGGAGATAACCCCTCCAAAGTCGGACCAATCGTAGTGGAGAACACATATAGAGGGCTTGTTTTGGGATTCCGTCGATTGCATTTTCCACGGGTCTTCATGGGTCTCGAATCCATTCGAGGTCCTCAGTTGTCTTCTGGACCACTTTCTTTCGATACCCTGCTCATTGTGGTCTATCCGACTTTTGACTGTACCCGCCTGGTGACTGTTCACGCGCTGGCAACCTAGTTGCCTATGTTTTTTAGGAACATACATAGGTGACTGCAGGGGTATACCGCGGTACCTAAGACAGACATCAGGCCACACTTTGCAGAGTATACCTGGAGGGTTCTTCCGTTTTCGAGTTGCACTTGCACCGGTAAGTTACTCTAGTGTTGGTTGTTGTAACTGTTCTTCCAATTAATTTAGTGTTTTCCTGTCTTATCTTATAGGGACTTTTTTAGAGTGTGTTACTTTTGAACGTTTAGACTACCCCAGAGTGCCTTTGATATTCTCACATAGTGGAGGATCATGAGCTCCACTAGCCACAAAGGCTTCTTGGTCTGTCGTCGGTTACACTAGAGACACCCCCACCACCACTAAGGCGAAAGCTAGACCAACAAGGGTATTTTGAAGCGACAGGGTCGCAAGAAATTGTGCCCGACCAACATCCAGAGGACTCGACCATTTTAGACCTTGGAGCACAAGCTTTTGATCGGGTTGAAACCTCCACCACTAATATTTCGGCACCCACCATCGTACCGATTCATCCTTACGAGTGTTAGACAGTGTCGTACACAGCAATGGAAACAAATGTTGTTACTCCTTCTAGGAATTCTTCAATTCCCACTACGGTTGTCACCACAGAAGAATTTCCACCTCCTAACCCACCATCACTGGTCCGAGCCACCATGGTCTCAACCACAACTACATCACACAGTGGTCTGATCCCGTCTTTGGCGATGGCCACAACCCCTTTCTCACCAAGTGCGATAGGCCCTCTGTTCTCATATGGGATGCCTAGTTCGGGTACAAGTCCTGTACTTTCCTACTCCACTTTACAAACTTCAGGTCTGGAGGCAGGGAGCTCTAGCGCTCCTCTGCAAGGTCACATGGGGGGAACTCCTACTCCTTTTAACGCTTTCCCTTATGGAGGAGTTCATATACTTCCTTCGTCCCCTTCACTCGGTGGCTCGCATCAGCAATCCGCCAGGAAACCTACACACCATAGTTTATTTGGAGCGGGGAGTCAAGGACCACCTTCGAATAATATGCTGGTAGGTTTGACACTGTTTTATTTTATCGAAACGTGTGGTAACAATGCCTTCTCATCATCCACCTTCCCGATTGGGGCCAATCCCAGTTTTGGACAACCTATTCCTATGCAGGGTGTTATTCCTGCACAGGGGGAAAACCTAGGAACTTCTTCCGCATCAGAGCCTTGGAATTCTTGGCAGGGATCTGTTCCCTCGTCCAGGATGTTGATATGGGGTAATTCTCTCCATAATAAATGGAACCCCAGACAAGCTACTATGCCTATCCCCACGGGACTGACATGGGGCAACCCTTCCCAAAGTCCTTCGAATTTAATGCATGCCCAACCATCTATGTCCTATTTTGGAAATCAGTCGATGATGTCTCCACATACACAAAATCCATACACTGTCTAGGGCCATGGTTTCTACCAGAATCCGGGCCAACAACCGAACTTTTTCTGGCAACCTAGTGCCAGTCAAACTCTAGGCCCCTTTTTCCTAGGTTATCACCAACAACCCAAACTACCTTTCCTGGAAACCTTGCATTTGCCAGACTTGACAAGGTTGTTGAATGACTCTATTTTTCACAATCCTCATTGGCCTCCTATGTCGACGAAGTTTCCTTCGGACATCCCAAAGTTCAAAGCCAAGCCTAACTAAGATCCAGGAGATCATGTGACTACCTTCCATCTTTGGTGCTCATCTGACTCATTGAAAGCTGACTCCATACAGTTGTGATTGTTTCAATGTACTCTCATTAGAAGTGTCGCGAAATGGTACATTGAGCTCGATCGCTCAAGATACTCTTCCTTCGGCAAACTGGCGATGGCTTTCCTAAACCATTTCCAATTACCTATGAGATACGATGCTGGCACAGAGCTACTTGCCAATTTTGAACAAACAATAGCGGACCATATCTCTGATCACATCCAAGAATGGAGAAGTTGGAAGAGTTTAATTAAGGTGCCAATCCCACCAACATTCTTTCTTGAGTGGTTCCTTAAGTCTTTGGTCCCGCAGTTATCCAAAGACGTCACGACGTCGGGAGTATTCTCCGAAGAACATGCCATCATGAGAGATCAACAATTTGAGCTCATCTATTCTCAGTCTGGTTTATTATACAACATCTTGTCAGATGCGCCACGCTCAATACTTGATAAAACTAGATACAGAGTTGGACCACATGCTGATGGTATTGTTGGTTCAGCACAAACAAATCCCACTGAGCAATTGACAAAGCAGTTGCAGCAGTTATCTCTACAACACACAGCGGCCAGCCAAACTACTACTTTGGCTGCTCCCCCTACCAAAACGTCGGAGGTACACACAATGCAATCAACTAACCCAAAGGCCACCCAGTAGCCTGAAGGAAAGAAAAAACAACGAAAGAAGGGTAAGGGGGATAAATAACCTACCGATAATGTTGGTGGGGACAACACTGAGAAATGGAAGGTAAGGTATCCATGCAACTTGTGCACGAAAGACCACCCAAACCATCTATGTCATTGGCTTGCAGAAGCCCAAAAGTTTGTGATGCAGCAACAGCCCGCTGTGTTGACCAATCCATTTCAACATGGGAAAAATCTAACCCAAGCCTCTGCAAGCATGGAAGGGGGCCACCAAGAACCCTCTCCACCTACGAATAACCCCGCATCTCCGAATGTATGTATGGTAAGGGGTGATGCTTTTATATCGACTAGAGCGCATGACTATAGTAAACCAAGAACTTCTGAGAAGGGTAAAGAATTTGAACTCCCATCTCTTCCTCTACATATTGAGAAGACATTGGGTGAAACAATGACACGCATTCCCAAAGGCGCATTCAAAAAAGCTTCTCATAACTCAAATGCAAGGGCCGCCCAAAACTACTCTGTGGTGGAAGATTTATCACAAACCCCTTGTACGATGTCCACTTTGGAGGTCCTCCAAAGCTGCCCTTCCCAGAGGAAATCCTTGTTAACCTCTTTAGGATCTATCAAGACTTGTAATCCAGGTACAATCATGCTAGATACAACTGACTTAAAACCTTGTCTGCCTTACCACGTAGCGTTTCAAACAGTAGTGGCTTATCCCACAAAAACTTTTACTTGGAATATCTTCTGCACGGTGGTTGATGAGGGTGCCTCGACATGCGTTATGTCATTGGCATGTTGGAAGGTCGTTGGCCAACCCATTTTATCTCCGTCACCTACTCTCCTCACCGCTTTCGACGATCATTCATTTCGACCACATGGTATCCTTCCTTCTTTTCCCGTGCAGTTAGGAGGGAAGACTGTGTGTGTCGAAGTAGAGGTAGTCGATGCCCCCCTCGACTATAACCTTTGGTTAGGAAGGAGTTGGACTTATTCCATGCAAGTTGTGGTTGCTACAGTTTTCTGGGTCTTGTTGTTTCCACACGAGGGTCGGATAATGACCATCGATCAATTGATTTTCTCCGACCTGACCCTGCATTGGGGGCATCCACGGTCCCAATGATTGATAATCCTCAACCAGGTGTTGTCAACGTAGGGGTTGGTTTTTGCCCATGTTTGATGGGTACCTTCGATTACCCGCCCCGCAAGGTGATATCAAGTTTATATCCAATCACCATAAAGTTGATATTTTTCAAGTTTCGTCATTCTGCACGACTTACTTCGATGATCCATGGATACTTCCTTCCCCATCAGCCATGATGGATGGGACAAGGCACCCGGGCATGTCCATGCCCTTGTCCGCAACTAAAGTAGCGTACTCTTTAGTCCAGCAAGCTTCAGCTAGCACTGATCCAACTCCTGCACAAGAGTTTGATCCACTTATAGAGCCTATTTGGACTCAGGGTTCTCCCACTGGCACCAATTCATTAGACTTGGTGTTGCCCTCTGATGAAGCTATAATTGAAGCAATGACTAGTTTGGACAAACCCTAGGATTATCTTCATCACAGATTATACTTCCTCCCAAAGTTAAGAAGAATCGAAGCTAGAGAATTCACCTTGACTATGACTGGAGATAGGTCGTGTCCTATTAATCCCTTAGCTACACACGAGATCTATGTTAAGGGTAATATGGAAACCATTGTTGAAATGATACCTATCAATATCTCCATAACCCCTGGCGTCATAGACAATGTTTTCATTGAAGCATACTGCTCCCCCGAGGAGATGCCAGGCATCGACCCACAAAGAGTCGATCATGAGCTAACTTTGTTGTTTTTCAAGCTCGCTTTGAGATCCGAAAGCAACATCCAATGAGACTGCATTTATGATTTTCGATCTCGTTCAGATTAACTGAGAAAAGTAACCTCTACGAGTCTTCTTTTAAGCCCTTTTCAGACCCTATAAACATGAAAATATTGTTGAGCGATCTTGTGGCCTTTCATGCTCGTTAAACTGAAATTTGAAGTCACGTCTGTCCGACAGTAGTTTACCCCTTTTTCGGTCCAGACGATTAACTGTACAAACAAAGGTATACTCTATGGAACTTCAGTTCTCTATAAGAGTACTCTCAGGTATAATTTTATCCCTTTTTCGGGCCTGAGGGACTAAACTTACAAAGAAGGAACCCCCACGGAGTCCATAGTTAATCTCTTTTCAGACTCCCTAAAATTGAAAAGATCGTCGAGTGACCTTATTCTTTCACACTCGTTAAACTGGTCCAGAAGAACATTCCTGATGGAGTCCATAGTTAAGCTTTTTTCAAACTCCTTAAAAATGAAAAAATGGCCGAGTGATCTTGTCCTTATCACACTCGTTAAAATGTTTTTGAATAGATGTATTGTCGGTGCTAGTTTACCCCTTTTTCGAACGGACTAGACTATCCTCGAAAAAGGTACCCCAATGGAGTCTCCTTTTATGCTTTTTAAGACTCTCTAAATATGAAAAAACACCGATCTTACCTTCCCTCGGCACATTAAACTTACATCGAAGGACGTTACCATTGCGTGTTTTGTTAACCACATTTGCATACCTTATACGCCAGCCTTGTAGTACTTTGTTTATGCGTCTTAACACCCTTAGCCCCTGGAGGATTTTTCCCGAGTATCATTATTTTGAACATCGGTCTTGTCCTTGTGCCTTGAGCTTGTATGTTTGTCACACTCGTTCCTCCATTGTAACGTAACATTCCTTTATTATTTTTCCAAAATTATTAAAAAAGACAAAAAAATCAAATATACCCCAAAAAGAGGAAGGGAAAAGTATTTTCTTTATTGGTAGAATAATGAGTCGCCCTTGGATAAATCACATCTGTCCATTTGTTTGTCAAGCTTTGGGATGTAGTATGACCTTAGGAAGTTGTTCTCGCTACATAGAGTTGTGTCCTCCTCTGTTTGGTTATTCTTCCAAACATATGGAGAGTTTGTGTTGCCTCCTGCTTCGTAAACTTATGAT
>SNQJ01S0055834.1:1206-12429 GCA_010110895.2 Picea sitchensis
TAGCTGCAGCATCGGCAGGTTCTGGTACATCTTCTTTAATGAATCTTGCTAGGTCATTCTCTTCAAGAATGAGTGCAATCCTATACTTTCAGGCACGAAAGTTTTCCACACCTTCTAGCTTGTCAACAAGCTTAGTGCTTGCAGACATCTTTACCTGGAGCTAGGAAAATGACCAAAAATTGAAAATGCTCAGAATTTAATTTTGAACTTACCAGGAGGTGCGCTTGGCTGAGGCGAGTGGCCTGGTGCAGCTAGATTTTAGAAAATCCAATTTTGCCCCTTCAAACTTAACTAGCGGAATTCTAGACTAGTACTTCTGGTACTGGTTCTGGTTTCCTGGCACTTCTAGTTTTCTAGTACCGGTGAAAACTCGGGTTTCACTTTTCGGTAGTTCTATCCACTGAAAAGGTGCACTAAAGGTGCCAATGAGTTCCCTAGGCTAGGGCGCACTTTTCTAGATGATTTTTGGGCCGAAATTCCTCTTCAATAAAAAGCCCTAATTTTCTTGTACGGCAACAGTGACGTTTTTCTTTATCCAGTGAAAGATACTCTCTTCAGCTTAGCTCTGATACCATGTTAAGGTTTAAGCTATTATTAGGTTTCTTTTCAATTTACTAGTTAACCATAGCATAGATAGGATCACTGAGAGAAACACAATCACAAGATACACAGCATTTATCCTAGGAAACCCTCATGGGGAAGAAAACCCAGCAAAAACTTCCTTAACATCGATAGTCAATACAATGCCAAGACAATAAACCAAACACTAGAGAATATCCTCTACTGAGCAATGTGCCTCTCTCTCTTCCTTCTTCTCCAACTACAGCTACCAAACTTGCACTCTAGATGATCGAATGAGTGAGTGAACAAATGAGGCGTTGGCTTCCTTTATTTATACAAACTCGCAGGTGCTAAAAAGGTGTCTCTGCGCTGGGCAGGGTTGACTTCTCTTCTGAGTGGTTAAAACCACTTTAAATTGCCTAGGGGCCAACTTCTCAATTTGCATAATATATTTAGGGTTTGACCAATCCACAAAAGGGGATTGGTCAATTACAATGCTCGACATGATCAATCCACAAAAGGGGATTAATCTAATGAATAATAAATCAATCATAAATAGAATACTCTTTGCAGTTACAATATTTCAACAACCACCTCATACACTTACATGATCTGGACTAGATCCCACCTGGGAAACACCCCAAACTTAAGAGAGGTTAGCCCAATAGGACGCCCTGAGACCTTTTCCAAACCTAACTTGTCAAATTGCATAACGTCTTTGAGCATCTATCTAGGTTAAAGGGGGTTTTGATGCACATGTTTGGGTAATTTAATTATTGGATGTGATTTACATGTTATGATCCTTGTGACTTATAAACCCCTGGAGGGCGTACTTGTTGTCACTGCAGGACTTTGCCCGGTGGACAGGTACACATGAGGGAATGATTAGCCCAGACCTTCATGGGAGGCTTAAATCCCATAGATGGATGTTGTAACCCTAGCTAAGGGTAAGAAGACATTGAAGATTTGCACCAGAAAGAAAGGACGTTGCCTTAGGAGGCACCCTGGCAGACCTAGACCCAGGGGGATATTTCTCTTCCACATGGACGTTGGCCCTTGAAGGCCTAGGACGTCACCATCATGACCTTGGACGTCATCCAGAGCTAGGGTTTTCGTTTTGGGGGAATTTAGGAGCCTAGTGGCACGTGTGGGCTCCATCTGGGACCTTTGGAGGCCAAGCGCCCTACCTTTTTGGCTCAACGTTCCACCTTTGGCTCAACGTTCCACCTTAGGGCCTCAACGTTACCCTAGAAGGGCATGACGTCACCCTTGGAGGTGTCTTTAGACGCTATTTAATTTTATTTATGTCAAATTTGAATTTATTTGTAAATTGGCCAGGTTGGCCTTATTTTGACCTAAAATTAATTAAAGGTCAAAGTTTTGTATAAAGTACTTTCATTTTAGACATAACAACTCTCACTTGGAGAAAAGTGGACTGAAATTTGCACCCTACGTAGGGTTTTATTGGCTGAAATTGTGAGGCGCACCTCTCTTGGAGTCTTCATACTTGCAACTTGGATCAATCTTGGTGAAGTCATTTGGTAATCTAGTGTTTTCATACATGACTATTCTTGGTGAAGTAAGTAAATCTGCTTTTTGTCATTACTTTTGAATGGTTATGGTACATTTTCTTGCTCATGATAAAGATTATGAAATTGCATGCTTGATAAACTCTAGAAGTGAAGAACTTAAGTTACTACTTCTTTACTTTGTATTTGCTAGACTTTGCCTAATTGACTTATATTGTCAAGCGTCTAAAGCCCTAAAGTGCTAGCACTTCAGAGGTCTTGATTAATTATTGTTGCATCTAAATATTTCTTTCAATTATCTAAGAAGAAGGAAAATAGCTAGGGCCTAAAAGTGCCTACTCTCTAGTAGCTCACCTCCCTAAAGATTGAATCCTAAGAAGACTTAAGTTACTACTCTTCTAAGATTCATCCTTTACTCGGATAAACATAATCATTTTGTTGCTTACTCCAAAATGAATGTTGCTGAACTTTTGACTCCATAACCCCTCAAAGGCACTAATCTTTACACTTCTTTTGTTGAGATATCAAACCAACACTCAAACCTTGAACTTTCTAGCTTTCACTAACTAAAACTAACACTAACCTAGCCTAAACAACTAACTTACTTGCTGTTGTTATAAATCACTGCTACAGCCATCTTGATGCAACAAATTTTCTGCATAATCTATATTAAATGCTAGCTAAACATTTCTAAACTTGCTTGTGACATTTGATTATCAATCTGCCTAGTAAATGCTATCTTTTCATTCTCTTTTCAAGCAATTTTGAGAAATATTTCTTGCAGCTGTTATAAAATACTTCTTACAGTTGTAAACTGTCATTTAGCTGCAATTTTATATCAGCTAGCATACATTTCAAAGGTTTATTGTTTTATTGAAGCATTAATCTCATTTTGTACTTGAAACTGACATATTTTTTGTTTGTTGTCTTGTTCTGAGTAGGTACACTTCATCCATTACATTTGCTTCATCTCTTAGGACATAAAGACCTTTTGACTTGAGTAACCCGTGAGAGGGGGGTACTTTTTGCATCTTTGCTTTAGTTTCATCAGCCCTTTAGGTCACTAGGGACGTCTCCCTTGGGGTAGTTTAAACATACTCCTAAACAGAAAGGGGTTTCCTATTAAGGTGATAGTGATAGGTCACCCCCTTGTTACGCCAATCTTGTTTCACTTGTCTTGGGCTTTGGGCAAGTACAGATTGTGCGATAACAAAGCTCAAGGTTACCCCAGAGGAATATGGTGCCAACCTACATGGGGTCTAGGGATGGAGAGGGTGAGGGAAGCCCCCTGACCTTTAAGTTCAGCTCTCGAGCCCTCCTAGTGCACTCTTCCATTAATTTGGCCCGAACGACTTCCTCGACCGCAGCAAGAGCGAGGGGAGTCCTATCCTTACCCCTAACCACCTGCACCCAAGAATTAATATGCGTCTCGATTTCCTGTTTAAAAGTGGCATGTTGGTTTCAGATTTCTTCTTGTTTATTTTTGGGATCAAGAATTTCTCCGTGTAGAGCATCATTTGGTGGTTGGAGGATATCCTATACTTGGTTTTTGTTTAGTAATTTTCTAAGAGATAGGTTCTCTGATTCCACCTCCAAGACTCTGGATGCAAGAGTGCCCACTTATGTCTATCGCTGCTCTAATAGTTTAGTAGACCTACAAACTTGGGAAACTAGTAGAATGGGGTCTGTAGAGAGGGTTATTGTGGAAGTAGATAAATCATTAACCTCGAGACATGCCTCTTTCATGTTTTGTGTACCTAACCCTGTGCCCATATGTGTGCCACTCATTATGTAATCCACCACCATGCCTATTTTTCCCTATGATTTTGCTCCTATCCTCATATTGGACTAAGCACCTTCTAATTCAAAAGAGGGGGAAGTATATAAACTTGAGGGAGGGGGTCAATAGTGTGAAAGGAATGGGAGAGGAGGGTGGGGGGATAACAGTGGGGGAGTGACAAAAAGGAGATGAGGAAGGGGCGCGGGGGAGGAATTAAAAAGTAGGGAGCCAAGAGAGGAGCATCGAGCTCACCCGCAGACCTGGAGGGAGCTGACCCCAAAGCGATTATCTGGAGTGGCGGTTTGATCAGACTATTGGCTTGATTAGACCCATGCAAATGGCAACAAATTGGCAGTTTGATCTAACTGTTGGAGACAAATTATGGCAACTCAATGTATGATGGATGGAGACAAGTTGATCAAATGGCAATTGGAGGCAACTCAATCAAGCCACAACTGGAGGCCACTCAAAGTATGGTGGATGGAGACGGCTTGATCAAACAGTGGATAGAGACAGCTCGATCAAACGACGACTAGAGGCGACTCAATCAGGCGATGACTGGAGGCAACTTTATCAGGTGACGATTGGCAATGACTCGATCAGGCTGCGGCGCAGCTCAGCTCAACTCGATGAGAAGACTTGGTTGCGATGTAGGCGACGATGCAGCGTAGCTCGATCAAGTAGCGGTGCAGCTAGGCTCGACTCGGTGGGTATATTAAATTGAATTTCTTGCAGCAGGAATTTCAATCCTCTGTAGCTCGATCTGGCGACGACAACTGGCACCGACAAAAGAAATCAAGGTGTGGCAGTAGAGTTGAGGAAGAACCTATGAATTCAAGAATTCAATTGGATATTGAATCGATTTGTTCCTTCTCATAGACCTATTAGAAAATCAGCAATCACTTTAGTGAAAAAACAATTCAAAACAAATGCATAAAAAAGAATATCTACCTTAAGTGGAAGAGAAATTCAAAACAAGTGCATAAGAATGACAACACAAACCATGTCGCACGATTGCTCTCAAGAAACAACCACAAAACTCGAGCTAGGAAAAATCATATTCTAATCTATCTAATATATTAATATAGAGGCAGAAATTATCCATAGATACAATACGCCAAGGGTTGCCCTATCAATCTTAGGCAAGCAATAATGGAAGTGTTGTCAAGCCCGAAAGGATGGAAGAAAGATGGAAGAAGTGTTCTTAAACCCTGTAAGAAGAATCCAATCTGTAAAATAATGGTCTCCTAAGCTCCTTTATAAAAGTATGGGAGAAAAGGCTCCCAATGCATGCGCTCTAGAGGTGTGAGATAAGGAAGGGATCAAACTCCAAGTCAATCCCTTACATGGCATACTAACTCCCTCTCTAAACCATGCACTCCACTATTAATATTAGCCATAAACCATGTGCTCATGCATACACAACTTGACCTCTTCCAGTGCCAAATTAAACTAAGGCATGTGAACTCATGCATGCAAATCCAAGGCATGCAAACTCTCTCCATTCATCCAAATATCCATTTTATAATTTCCAAAATCTAAAGAGATAATGCAAGATAGACTTAGTGTATACGTCTTCGAGTTAACTTAAACTTTCCCAGAATAACAACTCACAGGCATGCACATGCCAAACCAGTGAACTTGAACCTCCAAATAGAGAAAAGATAGCTTAGGAAAGTAATTCGTTGCACCTGGATTATGTCATAAATATCACATCATAAATGAACCATCATGAGCGCTCTGGTGTATCTATATTTAGCTACCACGTGTCCAAATGTGATGGAAATTGGAATTGACACATATTGATGATCATCCTAAAATCTAACCACACATCACCCAAACCAGAACCCAACAACAAATCCAGCACTACACATCAAAACCATGACACTACCCCTCCACCTACTAAAAATAGGCATGAAAAAACAGCAATTCCACCTTTTAAAAAAAGGAAATCTCAGAATGTCAAGATAACAGTTATGGCAACACTTACTATAAAATAGCAATTGCTCGCATGTCACTAAAAATAGTCCCATTGGATTTGTCTTCATGCAAAGAGCCCAGATATGTACTCCGATTCGACAAGCAAGCACTATAACCCTAACTACTAAAAATAGCAGTCCCATGCAAAGCTCATCAAGATTGTGAGCTCACAAGGACCAGGAATATGTTGCTAACTCTAACATGTGGGCATTGAAACACCAGATCCTAGAAAATACAAGAATTGCTAAAAATAGCAAGTTCTCAAAATCTGAAGAAACTCATTGTGTAGTAAGCTCTAATCAATGTGAAACCCTGGATGTACTGTAGATGGACCAACCTGATGAAATCAAGCTGGAACTCAACCCTCCAACTGTGCATGCAATCTAAGGGTTAACAATGGTGACTCAAGGGGATGACATCCCCTTGCGGGCTGTCGAGAACCAGTGAATCTCTATGCTTTGCAAGTCTGACAAATTGATCTTTGCAACTCTGGTCTGTAGATCAATGATGCATGTCCATTGGACCATGAAGTCTAGTGGGGAGGGTTGCTACTGATAATCTGAAAAATAAGGAACAAGGCCACACATGCTTATCTACGACTGAAACCCACCTAATGTGTACGTCCTCCCACTGGAAAATTAGTTGAAGTCAACATGCTAGGAGAAACCACCTACTCAGAGGTCAATGATGAAGACACCTGCTAGATCCGAGGAAACCCACCAATATGGGTAATGGGATCCAAGGTAGGAGCATAACCCTATTGGTGTGAAAGATGTGTCGAAGTCAAACACTATTAGGGTTCATCCAATCAGGACCCAATGATGATCAATCCTATTGGATTGGAGATGGTTGCCAATGGGGCTAGTGACCATCAAGGCACTCTGCTTCTGAACCAAGCCTCAGAAAATGGGTCAAATTCGAGAGGCACTAGTAGAAAGACAATGAAGCAAACCCCTCTACTAGCACGAAGCGAAACCAAGATGTAATAAGATGGTACCATGTCCCTATGGCTGGATGGGGAACTGGCCAACAAGGCTCGACTCGGGTTTGACTTAACGAACATCAAGAGACAAGGCCATAAGATGACTCAACTTCTCCTATCGTCTCTTCAACACTAAATCCCTTGCCTATACCTGACTCAATGATTGACCAAAGCAATGACTAGAAATGGAAGGTGACCTTATCCAGGCTTGACCTAGACCAAGAATCTTAAAGAATGACACTATGCATAACATATCAGATTTGGGAATTCAACCCAAAAAAACAAAATTTTGAAGCAAAAGGAATAAACAATGACAACCTAGGACCTAGGACTTGCTCAAAAAAAGAACAGGACTGAATGAAAACTATCATTATGCAGAAATGAAGAGAAATAAAAGACATAACAGCAAACTGAAATTGAATAACAGAAATCTGAAACTAAATAGCAGCAAAGGTAGTTGGAGCAAAATTGACTCGAACTACCCTACCCTAACTTCACAAAAAATCACCCAGGATTAGGTATAATCAGATACCCAGTGCAACCTATTTAATCATCTTGTCAAGGACGGATCTTCCCTTGTGTTTGAGGATAAACCAAAACAGGGATATACTTACCTGCCCCCAACAAGTCTAATGAGATTTTTCATTGACATGCAAGATGCTACTATTTTCAGCAATGTCTATTTTTAGACGTGCTATATTTAGCAGGTGTCCTATAGCAGTTCTCTTCATATTTCGAATTTCCTATTATTTAAGAGTTGGACTGCTACTTTTGGCATGTCTATTTTTAGCAGGGCTATATTTGGCAGGTGTAGTGTCGTGGTTCTAGTGTGCAGTGATGGGGTGGTTTCTAGTTGCGGTTGGTGAAGGATGGTGATTTGAGTTTAAAGTTGAGCAAGTTGATATATCCTCTTAGTATACAGTGTACACATGGCAGCTACTAGGAGATTTTCCATTTCACTATGAGGTCTTGCTGTTTTTACCATATGCTGAAACCCTATATCGATTTTCCTAAACCCTAGGCATTTTGTTACTCTGGAACTCTAATTTGACCACCTGTGTATAATTGGCATGCTTACTAAATTTATCATCATAATTCCTTGTTGTTCATAAACCCCAACTTGCCCTGTTATTCATAGTCGACATTCATGCGAATTTTACCAAGTCCAAAACCCTAGATCAAATTGCTATGCATCGTTGGCATGTGAGATATGCTCAAACCCTAGCTCGACCTCATCCATAATTAGCATATTTGATATTCTTAGAATCCTAACTTCTTAATTAATTCGTGGAAGTTGTTTTTGGAGGATTTCTTTTAATACAACTAGTCTTCCTTCTCAAGTTGCATGCAACTTCATTCTTCAAAGGAAATTTGTGGTACAGGCATGCTTTTTATTTATTAAAAGGAAAAATCTGTGGTCACAATTCAAGGCCAGCGCACTAATTAGAGGAGGATCAGCACTGGGTTAGTAAACAGTCACAAATGTGGGTAAAAACAATGTTGTAATGACTTTCTACTAGCAGGTTAATGGTGTAACAGTGAGATAATGGCAGACAGAGAATGAAATATAACCATATCAGCATTGGGGTGACTTATTTCTGGCAGGTTTTATCATTGCAAATTAATAACCAGCAGAATTCTTATCACTTGCATGCTACAGCACAGCAGTTTGAAGTGATAACAATCAGAAACAGCAGTCCATCCATCGCTTGCACGCTACAGCCAGCTAAGGATGTACCTTAGGATTGATTTCTAGCAGTAGTTTGTGGTTATTCTTGGCAGAAAACCTTATCTTTGGAGGACAGAACGCACAGGTAAGCCTATCAACATATGTGAGTGTCCACGCAGGCTTAAGACACTTGGGCAGTATTTCAAACAACAGTTAGACCTCGAGAAAAGCACTGTACTGATTGGTCCTTAACAGATTTATGAGGATATAATTGGAAATCAATGAGATTGGATCACATAAGTAGTTAGGTCTCTCATTTTCTCTCATGCACAGCTAGGGCGTATTAGTCCTAAGTCCTTTCTTTGGTTTCTACAGAGTTGAGATAACTTTTTCAGGGTGAGACAATTTCTTTTGAAAAGATTACAATAGAAGTTTTCATCATTCTCCCATCCAGAATCCAACAAATTGCTTCCACTACTGCATGCCACGGAATGTGTGCAGCCTGTAATATGTTAATCATTATGGTTTGATTCAATCTCTTGATTAATATATTGTGTGGGTTCGACTGTGTCATCTTATTAGCTCTTTGAATCTCTTGGTTGATTATTTGTTCTGTTGTATTGCAGTGGTTTTGGTTTGCTTTCCATGCACTTACTTTTATTTCTTGTTTCACTTAACGTGCACATTCATTTCATCACTTGTTTAATAACTGTTACCCTAGTTCGCTTTGATATCCTAAACCCTATCTCAACCTCCTAGGTATTCCAAAACCTTAGCTTCATGATTAACTGATCGATTTCTGGGCATTGCGAGCAGTGTCTGTAGTGTTAAGGTTTAAGCTATTATTAGAGTTCTTTGCATTTCACTAGAAAACCCAGCAAAACTTCCTTATTATAGATAGCCAATACAATGCCAAGAGATAACTCAAACAAATACAGAAAGTCCTCTCCCAAGAATGCGCCTCTCTTTCTCTCTCTCTTTCTTCTCCAACTGCAGCTCCGAAACTTGCTTCTCAATGAACAAGTGAGTGTGTGTCTAAGTGAGGCGCTAGCCTCCTTATTTATACAACTCTGGCACGTGTGGACGGAGGTGTCTCTTCACTGGCAGGGCCGACTTCTTCTTCTGGGTGGTTATAACCACCTTTAATATATTCTGGGGCCTCTTTAATATATGATGGGGCCAACTTCTTATTCTGCCTATTACAATTATGTTTTGACCAATCCGCAAAAGGTGATTTGGTCTTTTACAATAGCTGACATGATCAATCCGCAATAGGGGATTGATCTAATGAATAATACAACAATAATAATTAGAATACACTTTGCAGTTACATTATCTCAACAATCCCCCTTAACAAGAAGGGTATTCTACAACAGCATCAGGCGAGAGAGAGGACAGCATCATCAATATCATCTTGGAACACTGATTGGCGTATCTATAAATCATCGGAAGTTTTTCTCATCATCAACACAGCACAGAGGCTGGAGCATCATCAACACAGCATGGAGTTGGAGTAGCATCATCATCCTCATCGGTATGAGGCTAAGGTAACATCATCATCTTCAGCATTAAAGCTGAAATAATATCATCATCATCATCCTCAGCAAGGACTCAGGAGCTGAAGTGGCATCATCATCATCATCTTCAGCAAGAGGCTGAAGTGGCATCATCATCATCAACTGCATTGACATGGATTAGTATAACACTAACACATCCTCATCATCAATAACAGCACAAGGCTGATACAACATCAAAAGCAGCAATATCACAGCACAAAGGTTGGCAACACATCATCACAGCACGAGGCTGGCAACACATCATCACAGCACGAGGCTGGCACATCATCACAGCAATTAAGATGGCACATCATCACAGCAATTAAGCTGGCACACCACACAGCAATTAAGCTGGAAACACCACAACAATTAAGCTGGAATCACAACACAGCAATTAAGTTGGAATCATAGTACTAGACTGGCTTTACGTCACAGCAATTAAGCTGGAAGCACAGTACTAGGTTGGCATATCTCAACACAGCAATTAAGTTGGAAGCACAGTACTAGACTGGCTTTACATCAAAGCAATTAAGCTGGAAGCACGGTACTAGGTTGGCATATCTCAACACAGCAATTAAGCTGGAAGCACAGTACTAGGCTGGCATATCTCAACACAGCAATTAAGCTGGAAGCACAGTACTAGACTAGCTTTACATCACAGCAATTAAGTTGGAAGCACAGTACTAGGTTGGCATATCTCAACACGGCAATTAAGTTGGAAGCACAGTACTAGACTGGCTTTATGTCACAGCAATTAAGTTGGAAGCACAGTACTAGGTTGGCATATCTCAACACAGTAATTAAGATGGAAGCACAGTACTAGATTGGCTTTACGTCACAGCAATTAAGTCGGAAGCACAGTACTAGGCTGGCATATCTCAACACAACACTACTCCCCCTTTCGAGGGAGGTCCTTCCGGACTATACCAAGCTTATCTCGAAAGTGCTCAAACTTTACACGAGATAGAGGCTTGGTCAACACATCGGCAACTTGTTCATCCGTGCTAACATATTGGAGCTTTGTGGCTCCTCTCTGCACCATGTCACGGATGTAATGATATCGGATCTCTATGTGCTTCGACTTGTCATGAAATACAGGATTCTCTGTCATCTTTATGCAGCTCTGGTTGTCACATAGGATCGTGGTTGCTTCCATCTCTAGGTCG
>SNQJ01S0055834.1:16372-35445 GCA_010110895.2 Picea sitchensis
ATACAACTCTGGCACGTGTGGACGGAGGTGTCTCTTCACTGGCAAGGCCAACTTCTTCTTCTGGGTGGTGATAACCACCTTTAATATATTTTGGGGCCTCTTTAATATATTATGGGGCCGACTTCTTATTCTGCCTATTACAATTATGTTTTGACCAATCCGCAAAAGGGGATTTGGTCTTTTACAATAGCTGACATGATCAATCCTCAATAGGGGATTGATCTAATGAATAATACAACAATAATAATTAGAATACACTTTGCAGTTACATTATTTCAACATGTAGCAGAGGCAGGGGCGAAATACAGATTTGATGACTGATCTTAGAATGGTTCAGAGACATTGAGCAGTGAACACAGTGTAGGTCAGCATACTACTATGAAGCTTGTTGCAAATAATGTCATTAATAGTGTAAATAATTCAGTAAGTCCCATACAAGTTCTACAAGCACTATAGCAGGACTTCTCCACCGGAACTCTATGAACTCCATGCAGAGTAGTCTCTTAAGTGGTGTCACAACTTCTTTTGGAAGCACTATTCAAGCTCCTCCTGTTGGGTCCACAAACTCTATCCAGCAGTCACATTTCCATTCTGCACCATCTTTTGCAAATTCAGGTACATCTGTTTCAAATTATGTACGAGCTTCTTCTGCTGCTACCTTAACATCTATGTCTATTCAGTTGGCTCCTACTGGTGCAACTTCTAGCCTATTGCAACAGCAGTCTGTGCCAACTACTGATCTTGGTCGGAGTGATTCAGAAAGTTCTGTTCAACACATTATACAAGGAATGATGATGACATCTCAACTTAATGGAATGCCTTTCCAGCCAAGAGTTGGGGGGATTAATACTGGAG
This sequence comes from Picea sitchensis, assembly GCA_010110895.2. Lineage (NCBI taxonomy): Eukaryota > Viridiplantae > Streptophyta > Pinopsida > Pinales > Pinaceae > Picea > Picea sitchensis. Next base: position 17,228 of record SNQJ01S0055834.1, read on the forward strand.
GCAGTTCAGCTGTTAATTGTGGCATAGGGAGTGCTATGAAGAATGGATTGGTCCCAACTGATAATGGATCTGCAACTCATAAAGGTGCAAATGGCTTGGCTGGAAATTGTTTGACTAACAATGTAAGCGTTGACTTCAACAACCTGGGCAAAATTGGCTCCATGCCTAGTTCAGTAAATGGTATCAGATCCAATAATATAGGAATGACTAATAATTCTGAGACATTAAGTGGGAGAGCCAATATACCTTATGTACCTCAAAATCTTACAATGCAAGATCCTAATTCCAATCTTCAACAGGAACTCGAAGGTTGAAGACAAAGCATCCTGGAAAGTCAGCCAGTGAAACAAATAATTGAATGAGTATTAGGTGCAGGTGCAGGACTTGAACATGTTAATGTTGACAAATCATGTGAATTGTCTGCTTTCGATGAAATGGATATTCAGGCATATAACGTCCTCAGATCAAATCTGCAATTTATATCTGAAATTCAGTTGCACAGCAGATAGAAACTAATTTGGCGGGAATCGGTGCTATATATACACATATAACCACTAAGATTCTGCTTGGGTCGACCTTTGAAGTGTTCATTTGGTGTGAAAGGAAGGCAGGGCCGACCTATAGCTTGATTTAAATCAGCTATTAATTTAGGGCCGACCCCTGTTTGAGGGTGTTAACCTTGCACTACACGAGGACCTAAGGCTTAAACGCCCATTATGAAGCCCTTACGCCCACATGTGAAGAAATAATTGGGTTCTTGTTTGTTTAGCTGGTAAAGAAGGCAATTCCTTGAGCAGTTTTGAAGGGCTATCTGTTTTGAGGAGCAGCCCTTTTATGAAGGGCTCCTGATTGTGATTTGGGGCATGTTTATATTTGGAAGCCCACATCCCACCATTTGGAGATCATGTTCGCTGGCTTAGTGGAGGAAGAGAAGCTTAGACGGGCCTTTGGAGGCTAGACACTGCACCAACACCCTCATTTTCCTTCATTTCTGGTGATGGGTCACCCTAGAAAGCTCGTGCCCCTTCAAAATTGTACATGTGGCATAAAAGGCCCTTTGATTTTGTACTTTTGATTAATTAATTGTTGAAGAGGGCCTTTTGCCCCTCCATAGGCTAGAATAGGGGATTTTAGCTTAGAAAATAATATTTTATTGTAAGAGGAAATTGAGCCTTTCCCTCTATAAATAGAGAGGCATTTACTCTCATTTGAACACAACAACTGGACGGAGAAATCCCTTAGGAGGTCTGAAATTTCTGAAATTTTCTTGGAGCATTTTGTCTTGGATTGGAGCTTTGGATGGAGGATTAAAAAATTCTGTTGGTAAGATCATTTGTGGATGTTTCTCTTGTTTTGGTGGATGTTTCGTGAAACTAGGGTTTTCTTCATGCATAACAACTTGGTCTAGTAAGTGGTCTCTTCCAAGTATTTATATTTGTTCATGGTATTTAAGTGAATGCTCTATCAAAGGGGTGATCAGTTGCATGTTATCTTGTTTCCTTGAATAATTTTGCTAGAAACCCTAAGGAAGGATTGAGAGTGGTCATCCCCTTCCCTTATTTATCCATCTTAATTTGTTGAAGCATACAAGGTCAAGATTAGGGATTGTGAGGGGACATCCCCCTAATCTTGTCTTTGAGGTTGGAATCTAGGGTTTATGAGGGGATAAACTCTAGGATTTGACCTAGTTCCACTTGATCTTATGCTAGAAGCTCTTGAAGAAATAGGACGGCGCTTAGGGTTTATGAGGGGATAAACTCTGGGGTTTGCTTTCCTAGAAGGTTGACCTAGGCTTATGGGGGGGTAATCCTAGGATAGACCTTCAAATCTTCTTTTTCCCTTGGCCTCCATTGAAGTGCTACATCGACTCCATTTTCCCAATGAAAAGACACTCACTTCCAGACCTCCAAGTACTTTCTTTCATACCCTAAAGCTACCTAAAACCATTTTTCCTGGACTTCACTCTCCACATCATCTTGAGCTTCCTTGCCCTAAGTCCTAGCAATCTTAATCCAGGAAAACCCCTTGAGCTAGAGGAGAGTTGGATTGAAGTGAAAGAGGGTTGGTGAGGTGATAGTGGCCTTCCCTCTCGGTTACGCAGGATTGCACTTGAGCTTTTGAGCTTTAGCTCAATAAGTGTGAGTTTGTGCAATAACAATAACTATTGTGATTGGTTTAAGGAACTTTATCTCAACCATCTTTGATTTAATTCATTGTTAGTCATTGTTCTCGAGTGCTTTTGGATGCTTCGAGGGCAGATTTAGTGCGTTGATCTCTTTCAAGTTTACATGCAAATTCATTCATTAAAGGACATCATACACAAACCCTAAGGACATCACCCAGAGACTGGAAAAGCACAAGTCTGAACAAAGAGGCATCTAGCGGTGACAAAGCTAGATTTATTTTAATTGTTACATAGGTCTATTGGTGCAGTTTCACATGATAACAACCCTAGAGAATAAAAGAAGCATCGTTCGTGCTACTTATTACGCTTGTTGCGGAGGATAAGAGAAGGAGACACCTTGCACACTTGTGGGATGCAAGTGTAGGAGCCTAGGAGAATATTTGATGAAAAAAACAGCTTTGGTTGCGAGTGATTCCTAGCTAAGAGTAGTGGCTAGGGTTTTCATGGTTTTCCTATCTAGTGTTTGGAAAGCTTGAGATTGTACCAGTTTTCGATAAGCTGAGTATGTGCATGTACTTCATCTCTTATCTCTTATATATTAATGAAGTATTTAAGCTATTCAATTATTGTGTACTTGCAGATTTGATTTTCAGCATGTGCTGTCTTCTTGATTGAGTAAATTCCAGCACTTGTTGTTCATACTGATTGGACATAACATAGGACTGAAATTGTTAAGAGATTTAACATATATCTTGAAGATAAGGGGGCAGATTTACTGCTGTAAATTATGTTGTAATAAAGTTATTTCAGATCTGTTATATGCAGGAAAAGTGTGCCCTAAGGGCTATAACTTGTTGACATTGAAGTACACTTGTTTGGTATCTTTTCTCTTGAGCTGCCTAATGATTTGGACTGAAGTGAAGTAGAGTATTTTTTGTTGTTCTGGTGCTGTAATTAAATTTTTCAAAACAGCCCAAATGCTGAAAGCTCTCAGGTATTATAGATCTAGGAAACCTCCATTGACAGGCAAAATTTCTGAATTTGCATTAAAAGTCGAGAACTGGAAATTTCTACATGGTTTTAGAGCAGTTCAGAAATTTCTACACTTGAAATAGCCTAAAAGTGAGGTACAAGATTTCATGACCATGAAATAGCATGTACACACTCTCGTCACTGAAAAAGTGGGACATTCAATTTGTAGGGAAAATAAGGTGGATGGCCAACTCTCCCTCTAAGAAACATGGTGGTACAAACACATGAACAGTCTAACTCTCTAATGGACTCCTCCACTAAGGCAGATTGTCCAGATTCGCTTGTGAAGGTAGCCACTTGCATGTTTGCATAAAACTTGTTTAGTCGTACTTGTGGAGTTTAGCTAGTCTACTTCATCAATTGGACCATGTATACCTAGCTCCTCCTCCAATGGTTTCTTGATGAGATTGATATCTAAAATCCCCAACACAAACTTACAATGTGTCCAACTTTGTTTTTCCATGGGCCCGGGACTAATGGCTCTACCCCCAACTTGTCCCCATCCCATTCAACCATGTTAAAATGACCATTAATAAATTATTCAGTTATTACTAAATGTTGGTGTCAATTTTCTATGCAATTCAATGCAACTAATTTCAGATCTGAAAATTACTTCCAAGTGACCAAACAGTAAACCCTAAATGTTATCATTGAACAATTTTACACTGAAATTATTGACGAAAATTACTGCAGTGGAAACAACAAAATCAGAGATAAATCATCCACACACTTGAGACACAAAATTTTATGCTCTGTAAATTGTCAAATTCAGAAATTTCTGAGGGAAAAATCAGCCCTCCCAGTTGTCACAATTTTCACCAAATCTGAGAACAAATCAGTCCTCCCAAAAATAGAAAAATCAGCAAACCAACCTCAACAAAAATCCCAGAACAAATTCCCAATTTGCAAACCTGTTGTCACCTGTATGGCCTGCTGACGTCGGCCTGTACATACTGTCACCTACCCAAAAATCACACGTGCGGTCGCGGCTGTTATGATATAGTCACACGTGTGATTGTACGGACCTGTTTGTACCACACGCGTGACTGTATGGACCTGTTGTACTCACACATGCAGACCTGTACAGATTGTTGTACAATCTATCCCACACGTGTGGCCTTCTCTCTCCTCCTGTACGGTTGTCTCTTCTCCTTCTCTCACACATGTGGCCTCTCTTGGCTGGAAAAACAGAAGCCTTCCTTGGCTGAGATAGAAACAAAATTTCCAAGAAACCCTAGGCCAGATTTGCCAAAATTGTAGAATTTCTCTTGCTAAAATTTCCAAGCTCCTAGCGCAAGTGCACACTCACTTATGCTAACTCCATAATGACATAATGAGATTTGTCACAAATCACAATCTCTCCTCTCCTTATATAGGAGTCTAATGAGTGAGTTTAGGAACCCCTTCTAAACTCAACATTAAATTAGAATATTTTATTCCTCTTTGTGGGTGTGACACCCCAACACAATCCCACAAAGCCCATCACCAAGCCCATGAAGCCCTAGTTTCCTCCCAAGGGCGTTTTCACTGAAACGAAAGAGTATTCTGGTGCCAATGAAGATTCCCACATGCCTGACACCATAGCCCCTATTGGAAATACCTTCTGAAGCTACAAAAGCTTCAACACTCCCTCTTAGCAAGGGAGGTATTCCATCCTCCAACATCTGGATGTACCTATGTCTCCCATACTGGAAGTAGATCTATCTCCTGCACTGGATCTGCTACCACAACTGCAGTCCAGTCCTCCTAACCGGTTTCTCCCTTTGTCACTGAAGCAAATCCTGCTCTCCAATCCTCCTAATTGGCTACCTCCTCTATCACAGAAACAAGACACGTTGAAAGGCATGGATCCTCCTAGGAAGACACGCAGCTCCTAGAAGCCTCCCACTTCTGAGCCTCCTGCCAGGCCTCCTTGACCCATGACACCTTTATGTCAGCCTTGGAAGATGCCTCTCTCCCACCTGATCCTGAGGGGCAACTCCCTCTGAGTGGCCAACTCTCTTTCTGAGCCCATTGACTCCCTCTGAGATCGGGTTCCCTCTAAGTCTGCATGCTCCCTCTGAAGTCTAAAATCTTCTTAACAATCTTGGGAGGCTGCTCCTCCCTACTGAATCTTGAGGGTTGACTCCCTCTGAGTCTATATAACATCTGGAGCCACCTACTCCCTCTGAACTTGCATAGCCTGTGGAGCTATCTGCTCCCTATCCTCTGTTTGTCTACTACTGTTGGCAATAGCACATATAGGTTGGCCCTTCAACTTGTACAAGTTGCTCTTTCTAACTCCAAGAACCACTGTTGATCTGAAGCTAGATCATTTGGGCACAAATAACACATGTCCATCCCGGAACAATATATGGTAGCCCTTCTTCTCAATCTCTGAGACTAAGAGCACACTCCTCCTGAGTTTTGGCACCCATAACACATTAGTCACCCTCAACATCTCTCCTGACTTCAATTGGAATCATACTGTCCCAGTTCCCTGCACTACATGCCCGATCCCCATACCAAGCTCTACACACATATCTGAGTCAGTCTCTATGATACTCTCGAACAACTCTCGTGCACCTATCATATGGCAAGAGACTCTGTTATCCACCAACCAAGCACCATCACACAAGACTGTACCGGAAAGGGAGAAGACTAGTAAGAACTCCCTTTGAAGCCTATATGCAACCTCATCAACCTCTGTTGTTGATGCCTACTACCTTCTTCCCCCTTTCCTCCGTAGTGGACACTATGAAGCATAATGGCCATAATCATGACAAGCTAAGCACTTGACCTTGTGTTAACCCCTAGATTTTAAGCTTTGAAAATCTTGAGGGTTAAGAGCCAGCATGCACTATTTTGGCTGGCATTCTGAGATTCTCCCAGAGTTTAGCACTTGTGTTGAGCAAGAGGTTGGTTCCCATCACAGGCAGGTTTATGATTGGTACAGGGTTATTTTGTTCAGAGTTAGAGTTAGCTTGGTTTCCCATGCATTTGAGAGAGATATCTACATACAGGAGGTGTTGCTACGTTTTAGGAGACACGGTTTGAGTGGGTCTCTTCACAGTTTGGAGCAGTTATGAGCACACGGGGATGGTCCTTGCATGATTCTAGGCCCGATAGCACTTTTCTGGGTGACATGCAAGAACTTTCTATTTTTAGTAGTTTGAGCTCCATGCCTCGCCTATCTGCAACCTCATCAACCTATGTTGTTGATGCCTGCTACCTTCTTCCCCCTTTCCTCCGTAGTGGACACTATGAAGCATAATGACCATAATCATGACAAGCTAAGCACTTGACCTTGTGTTAACCCCTAGATTTTCACCCTTGAAAATCTTGAGGGTTAAGAGCTAACATGCACTATTTTGGCTGGCATTCTGAGATTCTCCCAGAGTTTAGCACTTATGTTGAGCAAGAGGTTGGTTCCCATCATAGGCAGGTTTATGATTGGTACAGGGTTATTTTGTTCAGAGTTAGAGTTAGCTTGGTTTCCCATGCATTTGAGAGAGATGTCTACATACAAGAGGTGTTGCTACTTTTTAGGAGACACGATTTGAGTGGGTCTCTTCACAGTTTGGAGCAGTTCTGAGCACACAAGGATGGTCCTTGCATGATTTTAGGCCCGATAGCACTTTTCTGAGCGACATGCAAGAACTTTCTATTTTTAGTAGTTTGAGCTCGACGCCCCAGATTCAGTTTCTGGGCACATGTTGAGACATTCTATGTCTTTTGGACCTTTTCTAGGATAATTTGGCACAGATTTCTATTTTTAGCAAGTTGAGCACCAGGGCTCGCATGTCAATTCTGATTGTGGATTCGAATTCCATGTTGAAAATCGAATCCAATGAGTATAATATCATGGGCATGCGAGGACTATCTATTTTTAGCAGTGTCTATTTTTTGGTGGTCTCCTAGTCATTCCGAGCATTTGTGGAGAGTTTGGGTCAGTTTCAACAAGTTTCAAATTTTTGGGACCGGATGGCTATTTTTGGAAATTTCTATTTTTAGCAGTCATCGTCATCTCCAACAATGATAAGTGGTAAGCTCGGATTCTGACATGTGGCAAAGTTTCAGGGTGATGTCGCACCTACGTGACATCAGTTGACCAAGCGAGCATTTTCCAAGGATTATGCATTTAATGAGAAATTAATTAAGCTAATGAAGTGACACATGGATGAGGTGGCATTTTTTTGGAGAAATTTTAGCCACTCAAGGCTAATTTTTCTCTCTATTCCTCTCACTTCCCATATTCTCACTTTCCATGCAATCGGTTTCTAAAAATTCTCCCTAAATAGCTTTTAAACGCAAAATTCCTAAATTTTAGGAAATCCCTAAAAAATAGGGTGAATTTCCCTTGAACTCATAACTCCCTCATCCCTTGGCCAAATTTAGCAATCTAACATGCATTGGAAAGCTAAAATTATCCCCCATGCATCTTAGCCATTATTTAACTCACCATGCACATACACTCTCACTCATAACTCACCATACACGTTACTCACTCACACTTATTCCCTCCTGCACATTAATTCCTAAATTTATCACTCACACTTATTCCCTCATCCGTATTAACTCCTATTTTATTCACACTCCTCTCCTATATATTGGATGGTCTTCATTGGTTATTGGTCGGATATTGCAGCGCTAGCATAGTGTTTCTTTCTTATTCTTCTCTCTCTCTCTTAGTCTAGTGACTCTTCTTTGAGCAAAGTGATCATTGTACCAGTTGTGGACTTGCCAATTGTGGCGCAACCAACCCTCTTGCAAGCCTATCAATAAATAAATTGAGTGTTTGTGTTCTAACCTTGTTTCTTGTCGGTGTTTTGTGAATTTTGCAATCTGATTTGTCATTTTCCTTAACTATTCATTGTGATTTTATTGATCTTTTGAGTAGTTTTCTGTTCTATTTCTATTCTATATTCATTTTACTAACTCTGCAGGATCCCTCCAAATGAAAAACTATATTTTCCCCAGCGTTTTGAACAGTTTTAAGTTTTAACACACTATCCAAGACGAACAGCTTGTTGTTTTTTGGGTTTACAAGCAGAAAATCAATCTTAAAAGACAACAGCAAGGTACCCAGGGTGCCTAGGGACTCCCCCCTGAGGCTAGCAAGCACTAGCCCAAACGGAGAGGGTTCTAGCCCGTGACAATTTAGGGCTTTACTCCTTCAATTAGCCAAGTTTTCATCATTGTAATAACATGTTATAATATATATCAGCTCAATTGGAAGGTGGAAATTTGTGCTAACACCTTGCTAAGGTCCTTCCTCCTAGGCTCTGGAGATGCCTCTCTCTCTATAGAACCTCCTCCTCTACTCTTCCTAGTACGGGCAGCAAGGGCTTGATTCTCATCACTGTTGCTCTTCTACATGCCATTCCTAAACTCTAACTGAGTCTCCTCCTGAATACAATCAGTCCATAGTCTATCAAATCCTGGCAACTACTCACGTGCACAAATAGCCCGCACAAATGGTTCCCAAGATGGGAGACCTCTCAATGCTACATTCACCAACTTAGCATCATCAATTGTTTCATTAATGGCTACAAGCTGATCTCGGATCTAAGTAATCCTCATAAGGTAGTTCACGACTGTGTCCTCACTGTACATCTTAACAACTTCAAGTTGGTGCTTCAAATGTAACTTCCTGCCCGTATTCCCCCTTTGGTACATACCCACCAAAGCATCATACATCTCCTTGGTAGACTTCTTCTCAGAAATGTGAGGGATCAAATTATCCTTCACGGATTCTAGCAACACTCGCATGGCCTTTACTTCCTTCTTCTTATGAGCTGCCAATTCCAGCAGATCAATAGGTGATCCGGATTTTATGAGCAAAACGAAAATGAATACAGATTATTATTATTCTTAACACAAAGACGCAAGAATAGCAAAGATACAATAATAGAGATACAGTAAAACTGGTTTCTATTCAATAAGAAAATGTGTTGAAACTGTAAAATGCAGCGGAAAACAAGCTTGCTAGAATGGTGGCAGCTTATCTCTGAGAAGAGATGTGACGGTTGCGCTCATTCTCAAGAAGATGGTTATAATGAGGCTCCCCAAGCCTTTTTTACAATAAACAGGAATGTCAAAACCCTAGACATCCAAAAACCTAACCCTAGGAGATGAAGCGCCAAAAGTCATGTGGGCTAAGCTAGTACATCAACTTCCTGGGGTCGTAACGTTTGCATACGATCTCTGTTTTAGGAGCACGATAGCCCGTTGGAAAGGTCTATCCGAGGACTACACANAAAACCTAACCCTAGGAGATGAAGCGCCAAAAGTCATGTGGGCTAAGCTAGTACATCAACTTCCTGGGGTCGTAACGTTTGCATACGATCTCTGTTTTAGGAGCACGATAGCCCGTTGGAAAGGTCTATCCGAGGACTACACATGTTGTAGTCAAACTCTAACTTTGTCTACAATCTAACTGTGGCGAGCCCTAAAAACGTTGTTTAGGGCCTCAAAATGGACCCAGAAGTCAAGGACCCGAAAACTAGGAAAAAACTGCCAAATTGGAAAACTGCCAAAATGAGCCAGTTGGAATAGGTGGGAGGCCACCGACATCCATCTGGATCAATAGGACTTGGAATCACCCCCTCAACATACTCTTTGAGGTCATTCTCCTCCAACAGAAGAAAAATCCTGGCCTTCCAAGCCCGGAAGTTTGTTGCCCCTTCCAACCTGTCCTCAATCTTCAAATTGTTTACCATGGTGACCTGCCCAAAACAAAACAAGAATCTGCAACAACAAATTTGTTGTACTTGCAACAAGTGTGTCTCAAGAGATGACTCCCTCTCTTCCTTCAAAGCCTTCGTTCTGATACCATGTCAATTTTCATATGCAATTCGATGCAACTAATTTCAAATCTGAAAATTACTTCCAAGTGACCAAACAATAAACCCTAGTTGTTATCACTGAACAATTTTACACTGAAATTATTGACAAAAATAACAGTAGCAGAAACAACAAGATTAGAGATAAACCATCCACACACTTGAGACACAAAAAAAATTGTCTTGTAAATTGTCAAATTCAGAAATTTTTTAGGGCAAATTCAGCCCTCTGAGCGGTCACAATTTTCACCAAATCTAAGGACAAATCAATCCTCCCAAAAACAGAAAAATCAGCAAACCAACCTCAGCAAAAATCCCGGGACATTCCCAATTTGCAAATGTGTTGACGTCACATGTACGGCCTACTGAAATCAGCCTATATGGACTATCACCTACCTAGAAACAATGTTATCAGAACCGGAAACTGGACTGGACCGGTTGACACCAAAAATGCGAAACCGGACCGGATCGGCAAAAAAAATCGATCAACCAAAAACTGCATAAAATATTCAAATTAAAAAAAAAAACATATATCTTCATGTGCATCAATATAAATCCAAACCATTTATACAGAAATATGCAAAGATTCTCATTTATATAGCAAGTAAGAGTGCATATAACCAAAATAGCACCGAGTGCAATACTGCAGTTTCTGTTATAGTCTGATTGATTTTATAGTTAACATGTGTGTAATAAGGTCCCCATCTTTAATGGAGTGGAGGCATATTATTGTATGTTATTCATACCTCCATCTCTTTTGATCACATGCACATAGCAGGGTAAATAGAGTGCATGTCAGAATAAAATCTTAATGATAATTTTTGTGTTAGTGTGAATGATTTTGTGATTGCTCTTCCCTTCTCTTATTCGAGTCATTTGAACGCATATTATTTCTTGTTTATCTCTGTCTCATTGTTTTTTCCAAACTTGTAACCTTGAGGGATTCACTCTCGAGTCTCCACAAGGAGAATATTGGAAGTTGTTTGCACTGTTCAAAGTCAGAACTAGAAGTATAGAAAAGCATTTTAGAAAATCTTACAAGACTTGGAAAATAAATGTTAGAGTTCACATGTGGGGGAAGTGCATGTACAGATCAAAAAAATTGATAAATATAATATGAAGTGAAACTGATGGGGACAAACCACATGTGGACAGCTGAGAGAGACCCAGGAAGATACAATCAGTCAGCCACTGCAAAATTGGTTTTGAAACCTATTGCTCATTTTGAGACCATGTTTTGATCATTTCTTTTATTTTTGAGGAGCTTTTAGATGTTTTGAAATTGAAAACATGGCTTCTAGTTTCTAAAACTCTACATAATGTACAGAAATTGGCAGAAATTTGTTTTTTTTCCTTAAAAAAATTGGAAATCCGCCCCTTTAAGTGCGTCATACAGGTGTTGTGCGGAACCGGTATGGAACCAGGTGATTCAATACAAAACCGGCCAAAAATTGTTCAATACCACCGATCCGATCATTTTTTCCCTCAAGGCCGATCCAACTAGCAGGTTTTGCCAGACCGGGCCAATTCTGATAACACTACTCAGAAATCACATGTGCGGCCTGCAGAAACCCTTCACACATGTTTCTATTCTGATTTGGCCACGCATGTGACTATACGGACATGTCCGTACCACACGTGTGACTATATACAAATCTGTTGTACTCACACGTGCAGACGTGTACAGAGTATTGTACAATCTGTCCCACACGTGCGGCATTCTCTCTCCTCCTGTACGGTTGTCTCTTCTCCTTCTCTCACACGTGTGGCCTCTCTTGGCTGGAAAAGTAGAAGCCTTCCTTGGCTGAGATAGAAACAGAATTTCCAAGAAACCCTAAGCTAGATTTGCCAAAATTGCAGAATTTCTCTTGCTAAAATTTCCAAGCTCCTAGCACAAGTGCACGCTCACTTATGCTAACTCCATAATGACACAATGAGATTTGTCACAATCTCTCCTCTCCTTATATAGGAGTCTAATGAGTGATTTTAGGAACCCCTTCTAAACTCAACATTAAATTAGAATATTTTATTCCTCTTTGTGGGTGTGACACCCCAACACAAGCCCACAAAGCCCATCACCCAAACCCATGAAGCCCTACCCAAGGGCGTTTTCATTGAAACGAACGAGTAATCTGGTGCCAACAAAGATTCCCACATGCTTGACACCATGGCCCCTAGTGGAAATACCTCCCGAAGCTACAAAAGCTTCAACAGTTTGGACATCCAACATCACAATTGACCAGTAAGATCATTTGTAGTCTGTACAAAGAAAAAGCTTCATATTGTTCCAACAAGAAAAACTATCATCCAACAATGCCTGGTAAGTGGGTTATTCCCACTATCTATAATGGAGGAAGTCAACGAAGGGGCCACTACACACACCACCCCTCCTCATCCCTCATGATATGTGGTGTATATCTCAATTCACCTTTCCAATAACTATGCAGTGAAGAATGAAGCCAAAAATCCAATAACTTTGACTTCCTAAAAAAAAGAATATATTGCTTGATGGAAAAAATAGCATTTTAAATGATAGCACACCTTCCATCTCTAGAGGTGCCATTCCACGACCTGAGACTAAAATTCATGGGCATACTTCATCAAAATTGTTGTTTTCCTTTACCTCACCTATCATGGGAACACCAGCAGAGGGGAGTGGACAGGAAGTGCCTGCAATCAATAAACCAAGATCCTACCCAACAAGAGCTTATTTGAGGGTCCTAGTTTCCCTATATCCATGGGCACAATTAGATCCAGTGCCAAGTCATGCGGAACATCCTTTTTTTCCTTTATCAACACCCTCAAAAACATTGACCTCTCCAATTTCACTGCCATTTTTTTGAATGGGGTTCCATATTTTATACCCCTGAGTATCCCCACTTTTGCCTATCTACTTAATCTCCTTCACAAGTTGCCTTCATTTTCCCTACTTCTTCTCTACCATAGTCCAACAAATCCCCTCATGTTTGTCTTTAATTTAATCTTGACTTCTTACTATTCACACTCACCTTTCTTTTCCTACACATATTGGATCGTATCTACCTTCTCTTCTTTCTTCAAAGGATGATCATTGATTAATTGATTAGGAAAGCAAGCAAAGTAGGCATTACATAAGTTAAGATAGATTACCTTCTAAAGATGGACCCGCCTTGACAACTGAAGACAAATCTTAGAGGGAATATTCCATGTGAGATTAGCATCAACACACATGAGAGCATTTGGCCTCATTGATCTTGCCTCATTTGTCCCCCACAAACACTCGAGCGAATGGCTTCACAATTTTGTCAGTACATGCATGACAATGTTCTGGCATTCTTTGAAACTCAATCCAAAGGGGATACATGTGTTGGGATGTGTATTGAGGCAAAATGATATCCTATCAAGACTACACATAGGCGATGGCCCTTACAATAATCTATGTTCAGACCAAGCTATGTCTTCACAACGAAAACCACACAAATGTAACCTTACCTGAGCCCCCAAGAGGATGCCACCTACCACCCATGGGATTCCTTATTCTCTGCATATCATTTATATATGCCTCTATCCAACAGCATTTTGAGAAGAAGGTACAAGATATCATCTCCCATCTTCTAGGGGCACCAAGAGGCAAATGGATGGTGATCCTATTTCCGACCTTAAATTAGTGCGAACACGGAGGATAACCTCCACTTCCGCAAGACCCTAGTGGCATGGCAAGTCTTGATCCCATATCAGCAGTCATTGATATCATCCAGATCACAATGACCAGCCCCCTCTTCCAAACAGCAGCACAATACTCAGTCATGCTCCTCTTCTAGTTCTTCCTCTAGACAATAGTTCTATTTTGAGATTCCTCCATTCAACCTCGGATGTTAGGGGAGATGGTTCCAGCGGACCATGATAGGGTTACACCTTTTGTATCATAGTTCCTAGATCCATTTTCTTTGTACATCTCTCTCCGGATTGGCTCTCCATCTTCAGAGTTAGCTTTCGGGGATTTAGATTAGATTCACTCTTTACTTTCTGCATCTTGCTTTTTATAGGAGCCGTCGTAGTGCTCCCACTTTGTATTGACATCATGATACCCAACAGTCCCATTGACCTACTTTTTGTGGTCATTCGTTGGACATTAATAAAATTATCATATGTCATCTTATCTTATTTACTTCCAAGCATTACGCTGCGAACATAAAAGCAGGATTGTAATGAATCTAATTATTATTAATTATTACTATTTAGGTCGACTAAAGGTCATGCCCATTCACCATGACTCACATCTTTAACAATGTATAAAGAGGTCACATTGTTCAATTGTTATCATCACTTTCATTAATGTTTTATCCTTTATGGATTACATGGACTTGTCCATTTTCTTACATTTTTTTATGGTTCCTTGTAACAACTGTGATCTTTGTTACAGGATCTTCTTTGAGGTCAGTATCAATCTCTTGTAGTGTCAACTACAAAATCAATGCCTTGTTATACATCGAAGAATCTCTTGTAGTGTCAACTACAAAATCAATGCCTTGATCTATGGCAACTACCTTGAGTATCCAATTGAGTTGGTTGTATTCACCATCCTAAACCTTTATCAAGTTTAAGACTTAGGTACACACTTCCTTAGGCACATCAGATGGGTTTAAGGGGTTGGGGTCCATCTTCCTCTTCCACCTCCTATTCTTTATGTTAGGCTGCCAATTGTTTGAAGAAATAGTACTTTCCCTCCTTGCATTCTCTTTGGGATTTCTGCCTCTTGATGGATTTATTGATAGTGCAAATTTTGAGGACAATCACATAATTCGGTGAAATTGTATCTTGACATTATCCTAACAAGGTGGGATGCCAACTCATATCGAACCTTTTGTACGATACAAATATTAAAAATTTAAATTGTATAAACAGAACATGGCAGTAAGTTACCTTGATTCTTTATTCCCCTATACAGAGGCTTAGTCTAATGCTCAATTGGTGTGATACAAACATGTGTAATCTAAGGCAGACAGTTTCAGATACATTCTCCCACCAAGCACACAATTTCACACCTTGAACAAAAGGACTTCTTTAAGGCACATGAAAAAATACTTATCCACACAAACAGTTAGGTGCATCACAAAGTTCCTATTTTGTATTTCAAATGAACTGTATAAGGCAGTCGGGCCAATAAATTTTGCATGCAGTGCATAGAGGCTACTAAGCCTTTTCCAAACCAAATTTCAATCTTTCACAAGACAACAGTGGGAAGGGTTTCGAGAGGCTTGATCATTATTAAAGTGAAGCATGTGCCAAGTAGTGTCAAGCAGGCTCGGAGATGCAGTTGGCATCAATCAGGACTGAGGAAACTAATTAAAGATGATATCAACTGAGGCAGGCCAACAAAAGGAGCCTTTCTTTATTTCCTTAAGTTTTGAAGGCTTTTACAGGTCCAAATGCTAAAAAAGCAAATGCAACTAAGGTTTGTGGTGGGTAAATGACATCAGCCAATGCAGCGCACCAAAAATTGTTGATAATTTTGTGCCTTTTGCTTAAGGTAATGAAAACCTTATCCTAATTACAAACCAAGGATACTTATTAACCATGTCCTGGTGGTGTCATTGCATTCGAAAAGGAATTATAAATTTTGATTGACAAGGATGTATGTGTTTTTAATTAAAAGAAATATTGAAAAGTTTTGGTGATATAACTAAAACGTGAGAAACCAAGAAGCCTAATTAAGCATGTCCTTGGTGATCCTCTGTTGACAATCTATATATTATTGCTCTACATAATGAGCACGGATTTCTGTTGACAAGGGTAGAGAATTTTTCTCATTAAAAGACATTTTGCTCAATTATGTAGATAAAATAATTAAATCTTGAACAGTGGGGCAACCAGTGCATGTCCAAGGAGTACTAGTTCTGTTTATATGAAAAAATCATCAAGTATTTAGGTAACTATTTCAACAGATATATAAGTTGGGTGGGCTAGTTCCAGTGGTTGAGTTCTTTGAACCTACATTGCGAGGGACCACCCCTCCCCCCCGCCCCCACACAACGCTTTGCCCCCAAAGCACACTCCCAAAGGTAGCGTTGAGGAAGTGCCCAAGGAGTGCGCTTCCTGAACGCGCCCTTCTAGGAGCATTTTTTGGGAGTGCACTCCCCTCCAAAAAAAAAAGCGCTCCCTGCTCATTCAGGGAGCATTTAGAGAGAACTCAAGGAGCATTGCTCCCTGAGTGCTCCCAAGACACTCCCTAAGTGCTCCCGCACAAGGGCGAAATTAGCTTCTTTTTTTGCTTGTGGGAACCAAGACAAGGTTCCAAAAGCTTGGTTTAGGCATGGCTAGGGTTCCTTGGTGGTTAAAACACTCACTCACTCCATTTACTCTCATTCTAGTTCTCATTTCACTCATGCTTGTTAGGGTTTTGAGTAGGTTGTTTGCTAGTTGTTGAGCAATTTGTGAGAAATTGGAAAGAAGATTGAGGGCTGCCATTTGTGAGAGCTTGGATGGGAGATTGAAGGCTGCCATAGTTACATTCAACCACCACTAGAGAGCTGAAGCCGTAGGCTCTAAAGCCCACTCTTGTTTGTTTTTAAATTTTTTTCCATGTGTTGTAAACTAGTATATTTACTATGTTGAATGCTTGAATATTCTCTTCTCCTACTTTTTCTCATTTCTCCTTGTCCATCATGCTATTGCAAGTAGCAAGTTATTCTCAAGATTCAACAAGCATGATGGGTATGTCAATGTGGTATATCCTTTTGGTTCCATTTTTAATTATGATAGTAGTCTTGGGACGTCGAAATATCGATGATGATGAAGAAGAACTAGAAGTAGGAAGCACATACAATGGAGAGGAGGAAGAAATGGAAGGGGATGATGATAATGAAAATGACAGCGATGATGGACAAAAACCCAAAGAGAGCTCAACACCCTTGTGGAAGTATGTGACAATGCCTGGAGGAGGGAAAGGGTGTGGAACCACAAAATTCATATGCTCCCATTGTCATACAACTTACACAGGTTCATATACCCGTGCGAGAAAGCATCTCTGTGGTGTTATACCAGGGGATGAAAGTAAGACTATAGGAGTCAAAACATGTGAGCATGTGCTAGTCAAAGATAGAAACAAATACAAGAAGGAAGAGAAGGCCGCACAAAACAAATCCAAAATATCAAGGGTTGAATCTGAGAGTCAAACGTGAGGCTCACAAAGAATGTTCAATGGTTGATCCCCATCCCCCCATGCTAGTGGATTCTCGTCGATGCATTCAAGCTGTAGAACAATATCAGATTTCCTTTACCAAGGTTGTAGGGATGACATGGATGTAAAATGTTATAAACATAATATATAATAATAAGTATAAATACATCATAAATAGTTAATGAATAATAATGAAGAGACACCTTCCCAATGAAAGGTCACGTCTCTTCACGGAAGGGCACCCCTGCATGGGTATATAAGGCCATCATTCTTATTGTACTCTATCATCTCATATTCATATACATTATTTAATATATTATCCTTTATGAATTATATCCTATTGTCTTACCTACATTGGGTATTTACCTGGTGAACCGGCTTGGTTCACCACAGTGGTATCAAAGCTTCGTCTCGATTCGGCTTTGGCCACAAACAGAGTTTCTCTAAATTTTTTGGTCCTTGACCATAATTGGCCCTTGGCCATTTGAAGTCTAAAATATTCGCTACAGAATACAATATTGAAGAAAAATAAACTATTACCCATAAATTAAAAAATAAATAAAGAGATTCCTTCCACCTTGCATTGACAAAGATATTGAAAAGAAAGAAAGTGTAAAATAATGGTTTAAACTACCACAAATTTTTGGGTAAATTCAAGCTCTCTTACTTCAGCACAAGAATTAAATATCTCAAGAATTTTTTGAACAAGAAGTTTTTTTGCCATATAAAAAAAAAAAGAAAAAGAAAAGAAAATATAGATATATATATGATAAAAAAAAATAAAGAATATATATATAAGGAAAAAGAAAAGAATATATTTTTTCCTATTATAAAGAAAAATAAAAGAATAAAAACAAATATTATTACCAGCCAAGACGTACATCAATATCCACCATTTACAACCGTGCAACCACAAGTTATTCTATACAACATTTTTCGTACAATTTTAAGTGCAGTAACTCTACAATTGTCATAGAAGCTAAAAGGGTAAATTGACACCGTTTAACAAAAAGTCGTGACCTTTGTTAAAACAAAACAGAAAGGAAAAAAAAAAAAAATTAACTTCTACGTTATATTA
>SNQJ01S0055836.1:0-10429 GCA_010110895.2 Picea sitchensis
AAATTTATGTTTATAAAATAAAAAATCTATAATAAATTATGATTTTTAATTATCATTACATATTGAGCTTAATTTACCAATGCACCTAATTTATATAAATGCATTGTACATGGTACTATTACATACATATAATACATTGTTAACCATGTTCATATGTAAACGTTCACAAATTGTTTAGGATGACATATTTTGAAATTATAATAAACAATCGATGTGATTTTACCCTCGATGCACGATATACATAAAATGTATCATTCACGAGGTGCTAAAGTACTTTTATGTGCACCAACAATTGTGTTGAGATACCAATATTTGAGTGCATTTCCATCACTAGGAATTGCTAATGAAAATCTCTTTAATAACATTAGGTGCAATGTAACACAACATGCACAAAAAAACACCACAATAATGCTTTTGCAAGAGCATTGAATCAGTTTATCTGTACGTATATTAGCATTGCATCAGTTTGTGGTGGGGTAATGCACCGATCCTAGTATTAAATCATGGGTGCACTGATGCAACAAGGTTGATAAAATACGCTAAGAAAAAATATATGCTAAAACCTTTGGTTGCCTCCCTTATCTACAAATCTCTATTATAAATTTAAAAGGGAGAAATGTTTTGGGGATGTTCTGCAAAACTTTCACTGCATGGTGTTTTCTTTGTAGTGTTTGCAACATTATACAAGTTAGATGTGATTATTAAAGTCATATAAAGCCATAATGAAATGTTGCATCCCTACCACCTCAAAATCTAGTCTAAACAAAAGATTATTCCTAATTCTAAAGGTATTGATGGAAATAGAATGAACATTTAAATATTAGGAAAGATAAATCTTGTATAAAATTACAAGTATTATGATGAATGGATAAAGTACCTTATAGTAATATCCAACCCCACAAGATGTGAGCTAGTTTTAATAAAATAGTCTTGATTGTAGCAACCCGTGATGTTGCTCACTCTGTGTAATTTGTGCACCTAAATAGGGGTTTCATTCGATATAGGAATTCATACCAGCATATGCATATGACCATCGTCATTCATTTTTCTATAAGCTGGCTAACGTTGGTATATGATGTATAAGTTGGCTAACGCTGGTCTCTAATTGGTCAAGACTAGTAGAGAGTTATTAACTGATCGAACTGGTCTAGAGTATGTTTCCTATGTGATGGATTATAGAAACAACATACATGCTTATACCATATAGCGAGAACAGTGGTGCTAACAAGGATCTTGTCAATTAGAGTGTTAGCAAGAGAAACAACTTTGATGTTGCTCACTCTATGTAATTTGTCCACCTAAATATTTTTTTATGTAGAGAACTACATTTTCCCTTAGAGAAAGTATTCAGATCAATTTTTCTAGTGCAATAATATCTCCTCATCTCATTGAATATCTATATATTTTGTATGAAGTCACACTCTTCTATCTCCAACTATGTTATCATATCAAAATGCATTTTTTATAGCTTAGGTGGAAGTGTCACACATGTAACGCTAACATTGCCATGCCACATCAACTAAAAAAAAATCAAAGAACAAATTGTATCTACACTTCATGGTTAGTTTAATAAACAAATCAGATAGTTGAGATTATGGAATTTCTTCAATTGAAGATTATAGAATTTTAATATAATGCAAGTATGAATAATACGATTAAGATTATTTTGATGGTAATCTTGGTGGGTTAGCTTGAGCAGTTGAGTCTTTGGGGTTTGTACATGAGGTCTTTGGGTTGATCTAATGTGTTTGTTTCCTTTGTTACATCTTTCACTTAGTATTCCTAGTGAGTCCATCACCATAATTAGTGCTATTGTGTTTACAATGGATGGCATCTGTGAAATGTAAGGAAGTGATTGAGGGTTTCCCTGTAGAGTTTTCTTTGGAAAAATATAGTTAAGATTATGGAATTTATTCAAGTGAATAATAATACTTAAGTGAGATTATGGAATTTCTTCTATTGAATAATAATACCTACACATTATTAATTATTGGATTTACATGACAAAAATAATTAATGTGTGGAGACATATTAGGATATAATAATATAATGCAAGTATATTAATAGGTGGATATTTACATGAGAATGATGTAAGGTATATTCACAATGTCCTTCACTCCCACACCTTTCTACCTTGGCTTTGATTTTGAATAGAGGAAAAGTCTCTAATATAAAAGGAATAAACCTTTCATCCTTGTGACATATGGATAACTTAGATTAATCTAAATCAATTAGACCCTAAGGGGCGCTAAACAATTATTTGGTTTGCATTCCCTTAAATTAGATAGATATAGTCATATCCTAGGTGAAACCAATGGGAAATGGGATGCATCTTATGCAAAACTCAACTATTATCCACACAAATGAAAAATGGAGGGTTATGGGATACATCTTATGCAAAATTCAACTATTATCCACCAGAATGAAAAATGGAGGGTTATTACATGCCAACACCTAAATATGATTAACACTTAATAATGATGAATTATTCTTGAGAATTGGTTGCATGCCTTACACTCTAAAAAATATAGCGTAACAAGAATTACATTTACTGTGTTGAATGTTATCCATTTTCAAAATTATTTTGTTCTCAAATTTGTTGCATTGTGATCAATGCCTTCAGTCTATGGCATTCCTAACATTATTGAATGGAGATTTCTCTTTCATAAATTATAGTTAAAACGTGACTTCCCCTTCATTATCCTTGAATACTTCTCCAAAGACAGTTGGTTTCAGGTTTCCTTTGGAGGCCTCATCGAAGTTGAGTTGAATTAAGTTTGGAGGGGGAGTCTCCCATTTGTTTGGAACTATTCTGCGAGGGGGTTTCATTCGAATAGGCAGTCGAACATTGGAGGGATTGAGCTTGAGAGATTTCAGAATGATTTCCTCTTGGTCATTTATTTTCCAGTCCTTCTTTGTCTAAGGGGAGATTGTAATTGTTTCCTTGACGTTTTTATTAATCATGTTCCATATATGCTCCATTTCTTGCGAGAGGGTTTTAAATATTCTTCTATTCCTTTCCTTCCATATTTCCCAAAGAAAAAATCCTAGGAAGATCTTCCAAGCTCGATCTAAAATTGGGTGGTTGAAAGAAGATGGTATCCAATGGGACATGGTTTCCACTAGCATGAGTCTATTTCGATCTATTTGATTGAAGAGTGTGGCTCCCTTGTCCCATAAATATGTTTCAAAGGGACAAGATTTCAAAAGATGTTCTGCAATTTCCTCATTCATCTTGTAGATATGATAAATTGCAGGGCCCTGGAATCCTCTTTGAAGGATTTTGTCCCATGTAAGGGTTTTCCCATGCACTAAGATCCAAAGGAAAAGAGATACCTTTGGTGATAGGTTTTGTTTCCATATTTTAGGCCATATTTCCGTGGTGGGAATATATGAGTTCTCTACCACCAAGTTGTATGCTTCTTAAAGATTAAATCTTCCACTATGCCTATAGCCCCACTCGAGTTTTCCCACAACTACCTAAATTTTGATTTTCCCGACACTCAGTTCTTGCCAAAAAGTTTCCCAATCAAATCCTTCTAGAAGAGGAGTCCAAGCTTCTTGTGGTAAACAATATTTCTAGCGAGGGGTTTCTAGTTTTGAATCCCAATAATGAGAATGCATGGTTTTTCTTTGGTTCATCATATTTTTCCATAGGGCTTGAAGATATTCCCTTATCTGGAGCTTTGGCATCTATTTCCGAGAATCCTCCCAAAATAAATTTGATTTCCCATTATGTACCTCCCAGAAACATTGGTTTTGGATTAAATATTTATCCCGCCAGGTTGCATTCCATAAGTAAGAACCAACATTGAGGCCATTCATATGGATCAGATCTTGTTCGGTCGCGTGTACTGCATATTTCCTTCTCCAAATTCCCCCCCACAATTCTCCTAGTCCGTGGAGCCAACACCACCAAGTTTTGACTCCCAGAGCCACACTAAGAATTTATGAATCCCTTAAGCCAAGACCTCCTTCCAATTTAGGAAAACAATGTTTGTCCCATGCTACCAATGCCCATTTTTTCTCTTTTTTAACTTCTCCCCATAGAAAAGATCGTTGCAAATTTCAAACAATATTAAGGATATTTTTTTGTGTAGCCAACACAAAGCATATAAAGGGGCATAACTTGGAGAACAAACTTAAGGAGAATAAGATGACCCATGGTATTAAGAGAACGAAATGTCCAAGAAGACAATTTTTTCTTGATCTTGTTAAAAACATCCTCCCATGAGGCATGTCTAAGGATGTTTTCAACCAAAGGATCACCAAAATATTTGGAAGGAAGGGAGCTTCGTTGAAATCCTATAATTAGAGAGATATTCAATTGAATAGTAGGTGAAGTATTAAAGAAGAAGACTTGAGACTTGACATGGTTAATGCTAGTTATAGAGGCGGCCATGAAGTCATATAATACCTATTTGATAACACATGTTTCTCAAATTGTAGGAAATCCCATTAAGAGAGTATCATTCACGAATTATTGGTGAGAGGAAGCAAGATCATCTCTGTGGAATCTGAGGCCTTTGATTTTGTTGGATTCCATAGCTACTTTATATGAATGGTCCAATCCTTCTGCCATTAAAATAAAAATGAAGGGGGAGAGTGGGTCTCCTTGCTTGATACCCGAGAAGGGGAAAATGTTGATGATGGTGAACCATTGATGAGGACTGAGAAGAAATATCTAGAGGTGAGAGTAATAATCCAATTGGTCCATTTGTTTGAAAATACAAAAACAAGGAGGACATGTCGTATGTACTACCAACTGATTTTATTGAATGCTTTAGACATGTGAATATTTATGAGCATACAAACTTTCTTGGTAATTTTTAGTCAATGAATCATCTCATGGGATAAGATAGTTTTTGTTGGAGATATTACACACTCACCTAGAATTATTTTCCTAAGTTTTATAGTCCAATGTTGAGAACGCTTCCTTAGATGAGAATATTCTCTCTAGAGAATTTTTATAACCTTAAATTACACCCTATAAGCTAGAGAGGAAGCTATCAGAGGACAAAGGCCCAAATACATATTTGTCCTAAGGATTGAACCCTTTTTGAGCCCTTATTGGCATCCTCACGGGACACCTAGTAGACAACAAGTGAGGCCCTCACTAGACACTAGTGACTCCACAAGTGAGGCCCTCGTTGGACACTAGTGGCTCAACAAGTGAGGCATTGCCAAACTTCTAGAATTGGGGAGTTACGAGGTGATAGGAAAGAGATGATTTGGATCTTCATGTAAAAGTCCTAGGAACTCACATCATTCGAGTATCTAGTGGCCTCTAGAATATCTAGAAGCCTCTCCCAAGCCTCCTCCAAGAGTTATATAACAAAGGAAAACCTTGGGTAAGAGGAAGGATGAATTGAATAATATGGTCATGTTGTCCAATTGCAGAGGTATCTGTCTACTATAACCAGAAGTAAATGAATCTTATCTTGACCAAGGAGCTGCAAGAAGAAGCAAGGAGAAAGGAGGCTAAAGGAGGATGCATCTTCATCAAGTTGAGGTATGATTTTGTTTGTATTTTCCATATTTTATTAATAAATCATTTGGTTTTCCCCTCATATCATTTATGTTCATTTAATAAATTATAGATCTGATTCATTACCTCATATATCTTATTATAAGTAGATTAGATCTAGGATTCTAATCCTTAATAGAGAAGAAGAGAAGGTTTTTCCTTTATTTTGTATACAAGAATCAAGTTGTGGAGCTTGGAGCTAGAGTTTCATGACTGCAACATCCAGGAAATAAGAAGGACCACCTCAATAAAGGTATGCAAATCTTCCCCACTCTTTAGGATGATTATGAATCTTTGTGTGTGAGTCTAGATCTAGGAAAATCATAAAGAATTCTACCCATTTTTTTTCTAGGATAACTAGTCTGATCCTAGGGAGATCTTATTGATTATTTAGTAAGATATCTGTGAAAAAAAATCCCATAATAGATTGGTGACCATACTAGGGAAGAATTCTTCTCTAGTCAAGTCTCTTTTCCTACCTCTTTCTCTGCTTTTTGTGATTTGAATTTCAATGCTTTTCAATCATTCCAGGGTCTAGATATAGTAGATCTGATAGATTTGATCCAGATCTGGAAGATCTACAACGAACCCACTTTTCTCAAAAAGAAAAATTGTGCAGGCCCTCGCGTGTTTCACTATAGGTGTCAAGTGTCGCCCCCTCGCTTTGCATATTTGTAGTGCAAAACCTAGGAATTTCAGATTAGGACATCCTCTGAGTAGGTAGGGTTCTACAATGGCCTGATTGGATTTAACTTTGCCTATGTTTCAGTTTGTGACTGTCACATAGATTCCTTTCAAAGTTGTGCTTGAGTGCATTTGTGTGGATTGTTTGTCCCTTCTTGAATAATTTCCCTTTCTTTTTGAGAATTCTAGTGAATTTTGGTTGAGAATCTAACATATCTAAAGAGATCTAGTTGTTTTTGTCATTGGTTGTTTTATTTGTCCTTGTGTGACCTTTGCTCGTCACTGTATCTTCCCTCCTAGGCGAGTATTTCAGTGTGATCCCTATAGTGATATAAGAGTAGGTTGATACATCCTAATTCCTAATATGATATAGTCCCTTTTCTTGTTTTTTGTTGTTGGCTTCCTTTTGCATTTGTATTTCTTATTTGGATCATGAATTATTTACATTGCAGATTGGAAAAAACCTTAAAAAGAAAAAAATATTTGTTGCATTCGAGATTTTATTTTGAAGCATTAATATACAAGTGAATTAGAAACATTGGTTGGTTTCATATCTATTTTTCTTGATTGGTTGCTTGGTGAGTGTGAGGAATTATTTGTGAAATTGGCAAAGAAAAATAAAAGTCTCTTTCCCTCCTGTAGCTAGATTTCATTGAAAAGAACGAAATGGAATCATCATTATTGCATTGCTTGGTTGGGTCAAGAGTCCAAACATCACTAAAGTTTCATCCACTACCCTTGGACCTAAGAAAAAACCATCAAAAGAAGCACATAATCTAAAAACAATTAGACATTTTTCTTTTGATAGTAAACCAACATTAGATAGGCTTAGGGCCTTGGAATATGATTGGAGAGTAAACTCTCCAAGGCCACAAAATGAAACCTAGAAGTCATTAAAGAGCATTAAAATCCATTCTTGCAACTAGTGTGTCGAGAGCCTCCTCTAACACAAGAGTTAAGCATGATGTCACGTTGGGGAAAGTAGGGATATTACCCCTCTCTGCTTGTTTTGGTGTTTATGGTATCACTTCGATTGTTACGTATATGGGGGTTTTATTAGTTAACGTCTTCAGATATTCAATCTTAGTTACCCTTCCCTTACATGCAGTCGGACCTATGATTGTTTTCCCGATCATTGATTGTAAAGCGATATCCTTAGTGACCTTTCTTAGGGAGCTACAGAGGTGACTATAGGTGGACGTGCCTATGGTACCTAGGGAGGGCATTCTTTCACGGTCTCAATTCCCCCAGAGGGTGACCAACCTAAAAAAGGGTACTTGCACTGGTCAATGCCATTTCGCATAGATCATCGTAACTGCTCCTCATATCTTCACTATTTAATCTTGCGGGGACTTCATCTCTCCCATAGAGTTTGTTTTCGGAAGACCCCTAAGCCAATTGGTTTTCTTGTTGTTTTCCTAGATTTGATTAGGGGTGTTCTCTTTGAGTTCGATTCTAGGTCGACCATAGGTTGATTTTTGTTGGATAGTAACATAGTTTATTCACTGTGGTTGAATTTCCATGTTGATCTCGTCGATTGAGAGGACTTAAACCCATTACGGATGAAGAACCACTTGTTTAATGATGTGAGATATCTGACGTATTTATTGAAGGGTCTGAACTTTGGTTCGACGAAACTAGTTTAGTCGAGGTAGAAGTGGTAGATGAACATCCTCCACAAAATTTTAATCCTCCTTTGACTGAGCCAGATGCCCCTCTACTAGTCCAAATAAGGGGATTTTTTAGTGCAAATTTCTCTTTGTTTAGTCACCCTCCCACCATGTCAGGAGCGAGTGTTTATTCTAGTGTTGATGAGACTACGATCCCATCCTCAAATAGGATAGGGGGAAATTACCTAGGGAGCATCCCAGTGATGTCTACGCTGCCACCCCTTAGCTCCATTGGACCTACACCATCCATACCATTTTCTATCGATTCCTTAATCTGGGGGACATTTGTTGTGTCGTCATCTCCATCCGTTAATATACCTAGCATCCCTACACCCATCCCTTCTACATCAATGCCCACTTTCGAATTATTTTCTAGTGGGGGGTCGAGCTTTGGTTTCAAGGGGAAGTGGAGCTCCTTTCACCTCCGCCAATCTTATGAGTGGCCCAACATCATCAAGTACGAGTGAACCTTTTGGATGGAGTTTTCCTAATGGTTTTGGGGTCGTCCCTAGTCATCCTAGAAGAAACAATACTTATAGATGTTTTCCTTTTCCATGGGTTAGCACACCTTTCCCTGGGGGCACATCCCTTGGGGGAAATTGGGGTTTTCCCTTTGTCAACACATCTAGTCCTGGGGGTTTCTTCCTTGTGACTAAATTTGGGAACATATTTCCTAGAGGGTCCACATTCCCCCCTGGGGATAACTCCCTTGGGGGGATTTTTGGTTTTGGGAGCAGTTATGCTCCTCGAAGTGCCACCATCCCTAAGGGACCTCACTCTCCAATGATCCCTACACCTTTGAGTAGTACAAATATAGGGGGACCACAAGGTCCATCTGGGACAACAAAGACTCCACCTCGCTCCCAATATTCATTTTCACCATTGTCTTTCATCTCCATGCTCGATTTACTTGACTTGTCACAATTAACAAATGAAGCTATTTCCCATGACCCATCATGGCCAACAATGCCATCAAAGTTACCGCCAGATATTCCAAAGTTCGATGGAAATACGGTAGAGGACCCCTCTACACAAATCATGACTTACCACCTGCGGTGTTCATCCAACTCGTTGATGGATGATAGTGTGAGGTTGCATATTTTCAAAATATCCCTGACTGGAGTCGCCACCAAATGGTACATTGAACTAAAAGCTGGTTCTTTTAGAAGCTTCAATGACCTAGCTATGGAATTTTTAACGCACTACCAAGTTCATATTCAATACTAGATAGGAACACATCTCTTGACTTTGATGCATTAAAATAATGCCACTCACATCTCCGATCATATACATGAGTGGAATCGAAGGCGTAGGGTGATCAAGACACAAATCATGGATAAAATCCTTATGGAGTGGTTCAAAAAATACCTCCTACCACCCATTATCAGAGATGTAGCTATGGACGGGGTAGTCATCGAGGAGCATGTCATTTTGTGTTCCCAACACCTGGACTTGATCTATTCACAGTCGGGTAAACTTAATGACATAATCCCATATGCTCTTAGGACATCAACTGATCCAAGGAAACCAAACCCAAGACCCTATGTCGGTGGTGTGTTTGGTTCTATTTCCCATGCATCTATGAACTAGTTAGTTGATCAAATGGGTCATATGTCGATTACATCACACCCGTTGGCTTCTAGAATTAATGCTCAAACTGTTGCAGTCCCCTCTCAAACCTCCGAGATGATTCAATGTAGTCCACGTAACCGAAGAATCCTCAACAACTTGGAGGTAAGAAGAAACAAAACAACAAAAGAATTCCAAAAATGAGAAAGGGATTGCCTCTACCAATAACACCTAGGAGGCAGGCACTAAGGAAAAGAGGGTTTGTTTTCCCTGCATGATTTGTGGGTAGGACTACTGTTATCACTGAAATTTCATCCGCACATGGTTACAAGAACTCAGCATCGTCA
Source organism: Picea sitchensis (assembly GCA_010110895.2). Lineage (NCBI taxonomy): Eukaryota > Viridiplantae > Streptophyta > Pinopsida > Pinales > Pinaceae > Picea > Picea sitchensis. The sequence goes on from SNQJ01S0055836.1 coordinate 9,798, forward strand.
ACCAGCAATGAAGTCATTCATGAACCTGAATTAATACCACAGCATTCAAAAAGGTAAAAAAACTATACAAAGTAGTGAAACATTGAAGAGCACGTTGCAGACATTGGGCGCGTGCGCACATGCACAGAACAAGAACGTAGAAATCGCGCATATGCGCACGATGCACGACTGTTAGCGCAAAAAGCCGCGCACCTGCTAAACGACGCACTTATGAAAGTGGTCGGCCTCCCAACCACTTATGGTTCAACTCCCAAGCCGATTTGACCCTCAAATCTAGGTTGGATCCGACTGGTGGGCTGGTCAAAGACCTAATAATGCCCTAAATGGCCTCTTTTCACACTACAAAGCAGTTACACAATAACCCAATGCAATGCTATAAAAAGCCATGAATGCACCTCATTTTCTCAAGTAATTCAAAGTAATGTTATGTTGCCTATATTGTTTTAAGGACTCCATCCTTGACAAGAGCATTTTGGCACCATTACATTAGACAATCCACCTCTCCATTGAGTGGATTTGTAAAGAGTTCTTTCATCACCATTTTTATTTTCTTTGTTGTAAGAAGAGCTAGCTAGTGAGGGTCCAAGAGCCTTCCCTTGGAGGAAGAAGGGACTCATAGTCCCCTTTCTTCT
>SNQJ01S0055836.1:10439-47379 GCA_010110895.2 Picea sitchensis
ATACCTTAGGCGACCCTTTTGAGTGGTAAAAGGGTGTTGATTATATCCAAAGGAGGTCAAAAAGGGTGGTACTGGCATAGAGTTGGAGGTCAATGGTATGTAGTATGGGCATAGAACATAGTCAAAACCGGGGACCAACAATTCTCCTAGAGGAATATTCTCCCTAAAATATAGGAGACTGAATAATGACTAATAAACATAGGGAAAACCTGAGGAAAAAGAAATCCTAGGTGTGTGTGAAGTTTCTCCAACACCCCCCCTGAACATCACTATGGTGAAACTNCCTCAAAGTAAAATTTATGTAAAAAGAATAACTAACAGTTGCTAGGAAACTTTGTCCTTCACTCCAAGACGACTGTGCAGAGAATGAAACTTTTGCTCAGTGAAGGTCTTGGTGAAGATGTTTGTAGTCTATTCTATTGAAGGGAAAAATTACAGGTCGATGATCCCCTCATGTACTAAGTCCTGGATGTAGTGCATGTGGATCTCGATATGCTTCGTTTGTTGCCTCTAAACTGGATTTCTGTAGAACTTCAGAGTGCTCTGGTTGTCACACCAGATGATGATCGACCGATGAAACGCAATTCCCAACTTAGTGAGAAAATGTTGTATCCACATAGCCTGAATGGTTATGTTAACTACCACTTTGTACTCTTCCTCTGCTGAAGATACAGAAATAACAATATGCTTCTTACTCGACCAACATATAGGCCTGGAACCAAGACTGAGTGAGTAACTAGATGTGAACTTTTGATCAATGTTATCGCTAGCCCAATTAGAATCAATGAACCTCATGAGGTATAATGTAGAGTATGTTCAATAGTGAATCCAAAAGGTGATGGTTCCATGTACGTATTGAACGATGCGCTTTGCATCCTTCCAATGTAGCTCATGTGGCTCCTGCATGTAGGTCTTGTCTGGAGTGTGTGAGATACAACAATATCCCTACTAGTTGTTTATACCACGTGTTGTAAACTAGTGGAGTGTCCCTGCCATCCTCAAGTATGAATCCTGATAAGAAAGGGGTCAGGGCAGACTTGCAGTCTGTCATGTGAAATATCTCAAGGAGATCCCGTGCATACTTGGCCTAAGACAGTTTGATTCCTAATGCATCCTGACTGATCTCAAGTCCAAGGAAGAAATATAGAGGAATCATGTATGTCATCAAGAACCTATCATGCAAAATCCTCTTGACTGCAGCAATCACTGAAGTCGAGCAACTAATGATCAACAAATCATCAACATATAGAACTAGGAGTAGAAGTAAATCAGTCATCTTGAGCATGTAAACATTCGAGTTTGACTTACAATGTATAAAGTTATGTGACAAAAGGTAGGAGTCCATCTTGGCATACCATGCCCCCAAATCCTACTTTAGGCCATAAAGAGACTTCTTCAATCGACTGACCAAAGATGAATCATGCATAAATCCCTGGGGATGCTCCATATAGATCTCCTCGGAGAGATTGTCATGAAGAAATGCATTCTTCATGTCCATATGATGGACTTCCCATCCCTTGGTTGTCGCAATGGAAAGTACCAAACGTATGGAATCCATCTTCACTACTAGAGAGAATGTCTCATCATAGTCAATGCCATGCACCTACTGAAATCCTTTGGAAACTAGCCTGGTTTTGTATCTGCTAACTTGTCCTTCTGTTGCACTCTTGGTCCTATAGACCCATCTGCACCTGACAAGTTTCCTTCCTGAAGGAAGAGGAACCAAATCCCAATTCTGGTTCCCGAGGAGGGAGTTGTACTCCTCCTACATGGTGGATTCGCAAAAGGGATTTCCAATACCCTCACCATAAGACTGTGGATATGAATATTGAAACAAGAAAATATGCCTGGGTGGCATCGGTTCAATGGCAGTGAGTGCAAGAGGAGGCTCCTCGAAATCAGATCGATTCCTCCTAGTATCATCTGGATCCCCAACAAGATCCCTTGCATCTTGAAGAGTAGTATTGGCCCACTTGGGCCTCTGCTCTAGATCTACATTTGCATCGGAATGCACTGACTCTGCATATTACTGTATTGAATTTGTATCTGGACCATCTGAATCCTATGAATCAGAACTCTCCTCTGAACAAAAGTTGGCATGTGCATGCTCATCATCTTTGACAGGTGGAAGAACAAAAGTGTTTGCATGCCACTGTTGAGGTACACGCGAGACACTTTCCTCGAATTGGACACTACACTCAATGATGAGTCGGTCTGAGGAAATATCAATGAGTCTGTATCCCTTCACATTGTCAGGGTATCCAAGAAAGATACACTATGGGATATGTGGATCAAGTGCCTTCCTCTTCTCAGAGGGAATCATGGCCCATGCACGTGAACCGAAAATATGAAAGTGGGTCACTTCTGGTTTGAGTCCGCTCCAAGCATCGTAAGGGATCGTATCCTTGACAAATCTATGGGAAGATCTATTTTGGATGTAGGTTGCACAACTAAGTGCTTCAACCCATAATCTCTGGAAGTGACTTTGCATGTAGCATGCAAGATGCCATCTCTTTTAGAGATCTATTTTTCCGCTCAGCAACTCCGTTTTGCTACGAAGTATAGGGAACCATGTGTTGCAACTGAATCCATGCCTCATGAAAAATATTTTGTATCTCATGGTTGACATACTCTCCCTCATTATTTTTTCGGAGGACTTTGATTTTATTTCCCCACTTTGTCTCAACAAGGGCTTTGAAATATTTGAGGTGTTGAAAGACCTCTAATTTTTTCCTGAGAAAGAAAATCCATATGAAGCATGAGAAATCATCAAAAAAAATGAGCACATACCTTGCTTTATTGATAGATGAATTCGTAAATTGGCCCATGAGGTCACTCTTGATCAGATCTAAAGGAGAGAAAGCCTTTTGAGTCTTTCCTTTGTCGAATTTCTCTTGAGGGTGTTTTCCAAGAACACATCCCTCACAAATTCCTTTGGAGAAGTCGATGTTAGGTAGACCATCAACCATTCCTTGGTTGCTAAGTTATTGCATATATCTAAAATTTAAATTCATGAACCTTTCGTGCCATATCCTACTTCTTTCATTGGCATGGGTAAGCAGTAATGCAGAATCTAGTTCAATAAATTCAAAAAATGTGTAGAGTCCAGATTGATGATTTACCTCACCGATAGAAACCATGGAATTGGTTTTCATTTCATAGATATCCTCTACATCATGTGTGAATATGAATCCCTTTCTGGTGTCGGAGTTACTCATCTGATACACGAAGACAAGTTTGATAGAAATTTTGGGAACATGAAGTACATTCTCGAAGCTTCCATTTATGAGTTCAATTCTTCCTTTGTCGGTGACCTCGACTGGAGATTTGTCCTCCGTCACAATAGGAGGACCTTTGCATGAATCCAGTGAAGAATAGACTTCTTTTGTGGCATCCATGTGGTGTGATGCACCTGAATCTACGATCCAAGCATCGGGAGAGGAGTTGATGGCAATCAAGGCATGGCTAGAATTTCCTTTCTTGGTATTCTGATATTCTGGCTCCTTCTTCTTGGCACCCTCGGGAATGTGATCTCCAAGGTTTCTTTGCTGAAGTATTTGGGTCATTAGATCTATCTATTTCCGCATACATGCAAATTCTGGATGGAATCTTTTATGGCAGTAAGTGCATTTCTCCCCTTTTCTTCCCTTTCCACCTTTGGATCTGGAGTCATTGTTGAAGGGTTTTGAGTACCCTTTCTTCTTTGGATTTGCATGTGATTTCCTTTTGTATTTGTCTTTATATTTCTGATATTGATGACCACTTCCATCTTGCATAGTAAGTGCATGCACCTTTGGGCCTTTTATTTTTCCCATATTTATGAGCTTGTTCTGCCCTTGTGTTAGAGACTTGATAAAGGCCTCAAGAGAGGGTATCGTCCAAGTAGATAAAGAGGTGAATCTAAATGAATAAAATGTGGATACAAACACTAAGTATTTTGGACCAATTTTGGAGAGAATGGTGAGAACCATTTGTTTCTCCTCCTTATATTTATCAACCCCGCAAGCCTTGAGTTGTGACAACAAATCCTTATATTTGGTAAAGAAATCTTGGAGATTATCGAAGGTTTTCGGATCCAAGGTGAGCAATTCCACCTCGAGAATTTGTCCTCTCATATCGTCATGTTTTCAAAAAATCCCTTCCATGGTGGTCTAGGATTCATTGGGAGTTTTACAAGAGGATATGTGAAAGAGGAGTTCAGGAGAGATGAGACTGCAAATTGTTCCAAACGCTTCATCCATTCAATTTAGATACTTGGATTTTTCTATGGATGATGTTGGTTATGTATCCGTGTTCATGGTTAACAAGTATAATCCTCTTCCTCAAAGATGCATTATCATCTTCTCCTTCCATGCAAATAAATTGTACAGTGTAAGAATGAATTTTTTTGGAAATTCCATTTTTTCGATGTCTTCAATCTTTGGTACCTGCAAAAATAATTTGGTGTGTATTTTCCCTAGCATTCTATTGGCTCTGATACCATGTAAATTTTTTGAACCTGCACATAATAGATCTATATAGGAATTGACATACACAGTGGCAGAGAAAATATGAGAAAACAGAAGCAGAAGAGAAAGAATGGAAGAATTCTCATTAACCAAATGAATGAATGATAATTTTCACATGATATACTTTGTATAACTCAACTAATGCAAACTGGAGGAGAATACAATGCACCATAGTGGTGGTCTAGAGTGATCTGGACACACACCAGTAGTTACAGGAGTAAACTTCCACCTAGTCTAGTCTCTTAGGCAGTTATGAGAGTGAACTGCTACCTAGTCTGAGTTAACTAGTCTCTCAGTCTTCAATTAACTGAATGAAACCGAGTGAAGTGAGGAGGAGATCAAGGAATCATGAATAATGTGCTAGCCTGGTGATGATCCCAAGGACAATGCACATTATTTGGTGATTATCCCAATGTTTCATGGTGATAATACCAATGTGGCATCTAGACTCCACTCAACTGATCAAACTGAAGTGTGAACTGAAGAGAATATTCTCCTAGAGGAATATTCCCCTAAAATATACGAGACTGAATAATGACTAATAAACATAGGGAAAACCTTAGGAACAATAAATCCTAGGTGTGTGTGAAGTATCTCCAACATAAATGTGTTTAATTTTTATGTGAGATGATATTGTATATTTGATATGTTTGATGTATTATTACAATGATGAGTGTTCCATATATAGAGAACATATGGTGACCATCCATGAAAGGATGCATCCCTTGGATAATCAATAACTATTTTTTATTATTATTACTTATTGTATTTAATAATCAATAATTATATTATTAATTATTAATCTAGGATAATGTCCTCCCAATGTTGTCCAAATATCAACACTCCCTCTCAACAAGGGAGACATTCTGCATCATGCCAAGTTTGTCTCTGAAGTATACAAAATTCTCCCTAGACTCATGACACATGTATATCAGTCCTTGAAGATGTCTCTCTCCCACCTGAATAGAGGGGAAACTCCCCCTGCGGCTCTCCCTTTGAGCCAATTGAATCTCTCTGAGATTAGGCTCACTTTGGGTCTGCATGTGATAACATCTAGCATATTGAGTCTTTATCATTCCTTGTAAAATCACCATGACTAGGACAAAGACCACACTAGTTTTGTTCACCACAAGTACACCCCTGTGATTGAATGGAATCTCTATGCTAACTGACACGTGGAAATCACCTTGAGACCATATCATTCCTTGTCATGATCAAGGAAGGACTATGCCTGGGCCCATTTACCACAACTACACCTTTGTGATAAATGCATCCTATCTCCCTTGGTCTACAGCCCAATCTAGCAGAAGGTCCTCATGATTCTTACTCGAGACATTGTACCAAAAGGTTTGTCACACATGGCACTCCCATGTGGACTTCTATAGGATACTCCCTCTAGAAACAGTAGGTTCAACTCCCCATAGTGTGTGATGTCAAGGTCAACAACCTTGACGTGTCCTCATGTGATCTCCACAAGGGACGTTGGGCTATAATCCCAAATCCACTTATCCATCTCGGATAAGTGTCCTCACATATTAACTCAACTCAGTCACAAATGAGTACGATATGGACTTCTAGAGGCTACTCTGTCTAGAAATACTAGGGTCAACTCCCCATAGTGTGTGACATCAAGGTCAACTCTCTTTACGTGTCCTCATGTGCCCTCCACAAGGGACATTGGGCTATAAGACCAAATCCACTTATCCCTCTCAGATAAGTTTCCTCATTTATCAACACAACTCGTCAATAGAGGATTACTATCTAGAGAATGTCTCAATAAGTTGTAAGCATTAACACTCCCTCGCAGCGAGGGAGGCATTCTCTACCATGCCTAGTTTGTCAAGAAAGTACTCAAACTTCATCCTGGTAAGGGGTTTGGTAAGAACATCAACAACCTACTCATCTATAGGAAGGTACTACAACAATACTTCCTTCCTCTGCACCATGTCTCGGATGTAATGGTACTTGATCTCAATGTGTTTCGATTTGTCATGAAACACTGGATTCTCTGATAGCTTCACAAAACTCTGGGTATCACAATGAATAATGGTGGAATCCAACACATGTCCAAATAAATCTACAAGGAGCTTGCAAAGCCACACTGCTTTGTGTACTTCCACACTCAATGCAATGTACTCTGCTTCTGCGGTGCTCAAATACAGAGAATTTTGTTTCCTGCTACACTAGGAAACCATGAAATATCCCAAAGTGAAGCAACACCTGGAGGTTCTCTTCCTATCCACTGCTCGCTCCCTGCCCAATCAGAGTTAGTATATCCCTAAAATCTCATGTCAATACTAGAAGTATATATTATACCATGTCCAATTGTGCCTCACAGGTATCTCAACACATGCTTCACAGCAATCCAGTGTGTCTTTCTTGGCTGACTCATGAAATGGCTATGTGCACTCACTACATAGAAAATAGTTGGTTTGGTGTTATATAGATACATCAATTATCCAATGAATTGTCTCTACAGGTTCAAATCAATCTCATTGGAGTCAGAATAAGATACAGTTAGTTTCTTCTGATACATCACCATTGGTGTAGCCATGGGATTACAGTTCAACATCCCAAACTTCTTCAATATCTCAACTGTGTACTTCCCTGACTCAGGAATATCTCATATGTTCTCTGCCATACCTCTAGTCCCAAGAAGTAGTGCATCATACCAAGGTATTTAATCTCAAACTCAAAGGCCAATGCATACTTGCATTCAACAATAAGGTTCTCTATACCATTGAGGAATAAATCATGAATGTGGAGGACCAAAATCAGGGACTCACCATTAACAATCGTGTAGTATAGGTTGGGATCAACAAAACTTTTGTTGATGCCCAAACTCATCAGGTGTCCATCAATCCTCGCATACCAAGATTGAGGTGCCTATTTGAGTCCATATAGGGCCTTTTTCAACCTGCACACATGAGACTCCTTCTCATGTATCACGAAACCATATGGTTGCTCGTTGTATACTTCTTCCTCAATATCTCCATTGAGAAAGGTTGCCTTCACAACATATGATGTAGTCTCCAACCCATAGATGTTGCAAGGGAAATAATCATCCTGATAGAAGTGTATCAAGCAACAAGAGAAAATGTCTCCTCATAATATATTCCCTCCACCTGAGAAAATCCTTTATCAACAAATCTCTCTTTTTTCTTCTCGATGCTCTCATCAGCTGTGTATTTGATCTTATAGATCCACTTGGAAGTCACTACATACCTCCCCTCGGGTCTTGGAACAATATCCCACACATCATTCTTCATGATGGAATGGTACTCCTCCATCATGGCATCTCTCCATATTGGATAACTAGATGCTTCCTCATAACAGGAAGGCTCAAATCAATGATTTGGTTCATAGTTTTCGCATAAAATGAATATCTTTGAGGTATTTTTCTCTCTCGAAAGGTACCATGAGGAGTTGCATGTCCTTCTGCCTCCTACAGATTTTGACGAGCCCATGTAGGTCTCTTCCGATCTACTGCAGTATCTTTGGGAACATCAACTGGAGATACACGATCAACAAGATCAATTGGATCAATATGCTCAATTGTCTCCCTATGAACTGTTGGAGGGTGAGGGGGAGAAGGAATCATCTCTTTATGTCTCTCACTATCAATCTTCATGTGAGATCCTCTATACCTCTTGAAGGCTACCTCCTCCTCAAAGGTAACATCTCTTCTCACCTCAATTTGTCTCTAACCAAGGATGTAGATACAATATGCCTTCAAAGACTCATTGTACCCCATTGTTATAGGAGAATCCCCCTGCGGACAAGTGGATTCCCTCTTGGTATCTAGACTCCTAAGACCAAGACAGAAAGGGTGCTAACGTTGGTCATTGACATCCTTTTAAATCTAGTTAAACTAAAGTATAGAGAAGAGAAAGAAATGAGTACCTTTTAAATGATGTTTTTCCTCGCACAGTCCGAGTTGAGCTTTGATCCCTAAGATCCTTGACAAGTGTTGCAAACCAACAAAGACAGAACAAACTTCCTATTCTACTAAGATTAGCTTGAAACCATATCTATCTAATAGAGACAAGTTCATGTAGAACAAACACAACCTTGAAAGAAACAGACCAAGAACATATGTATATTGATGAGAACAACATAGAATACTTACAGAGCTTTGATGAAGGTGTATCAGCCTCTTCCAACTCTCCTTGTCCAACCCTTTTCTCAAGTAATCCACACAAAATGATGATGCTTCAATGATATCTCCCTTATGAGATCATAAGTTGGATGCCTTCAATGTCTCTCCCTTTCACCATGAAGAGGCCTCCTTATATAGCCTTGGAGAGGCCTAACCACTTAAGATATTCTTGGGATAAGTTGAGGATTCTTCTCCTTTATTTGTAGATCTTCCCTAAGATCGAGCCTTGACCTCAAATCCGAATCCAACCAACTCTAGATATGAGGGGATTCTTCCCTGGTTTTCCTCAACAATCCAAAATTCACTAAAAAAAGGCCAACACTCCCTCAGAATGGGGCATAGAGTGTTGGAACGCTCCCCCAAAAGAGGTCACAGAGCGTTGGCACTCCCTGATAGTGTATAGGGGAGCGTTGCCTTCCAAAATTGATTTTTGATTGGTTGTTTCCATGGCAAAAGACTTTTACTCTCTGTCAAATGATTTCTCCTCTTAAAAACCAGTCTTTTGAGATGTCTTTTGACTGTTCTTGATAATGTCGTCTGAGACATGACATAGGCAAGATGACAATATGATTTTTGCAACACTTGCAGCCAAAATGAGACACTTGCAACATTGGTAATGACAGCACTAGGCCATCATCGTAGTGAGTAATTTTTATGTGTAACAAATTTCCCCCCAAAGTGTGAAGTTAGAAGATGGGAACATATGACTGAAGTACTTTGTATACGTTTTCAAGAAAGGGGTATGGACTCAGAGAACCTGGAAGAAGTTACACACAACCATAAAAAAAATATTATGACATGTTTCAAACCCAAGGCAGGCATACCTATGCTTGAGTGATAAAGACTTTCAAGGTATGGCCGCCATAAAATACATTGCGGATCCATAATTATATTGAAAAAAGGTATAGCCACTGAAGATACAATGCGGATCTATACTCCTATGAACTGAACTGAAAGTAGCCACGAAGAATACTAGTGGATCTACGAAACGACAAGACATATCCAGGACCAATACAAAGTGGATCTATGTGACTGTATATGTGTCAATGTTCAAAAGAAACTTCATCGCAACCTGAGAAAAGTACATATAAGAGTGAAGACTCAACCCACGGTCTTCTTACCGATCCCGATGTAGTACGAATCTAGCCATGTGAATAGATGTCCTGATGTCGAACATGGAAGAAACCACTTGATTACCGGTCGATGAGGTAAACTGTTAACAAGCGCGAGGGAAATAACCATTGATGTCAATTATTCCCAAGATACTCTAGTACATTCCAACGAATGTGAATGGATGAGCTGAAGTCGAACATCCATGGAATCATCCGATCAGAGGTCAATGATGTAAACCCACTGTCGGACGTGAGGAGGCATGCCATTGAGGCATGCAGGTCCCAAGGTACTAACTGGTTTCTAGGTCTAGTTCCCATATGATGTGTTGAAGTCAACAAGAATAGACTCGTCGAAGGAGGGCCTTGATGTATCCCCCATTGATGACACGAAACAGACACAGAGATGTAATTGGTGGATCAAAAGAACATGGAGTGACACGGGTATTGAAACAGGAATTTGTGATTGTTGACTCTTGAGGCAGATACTTCCCTTGAACACTAAGGCACAACATTAGAAACGTGACATGGACCAAAACACGATGATGCAGTGGATACTGTGACTTTCGTCGGGTGACCCAAAGGAGTAATAAAACTTAGAGGATTGGTTCAATGCAGAGGTTCAGCGGATTAAAATGTGTGCAAAGACAGAGTGCCATGTTCAAGGGCGATTGTAAGAGTTACTGGTAATGTTCTCAAAAATTGCTTGGCTTGCTTCTTTCAATTTTTTTCCCCATCCAGATAGACGTGTACCTCTTTTTTATTTAACGAGCTCGAGGAGGGTAACACATGCTCGATATAACTCACCTTCGGTAAGTCTCTCTTCCTTCGTTTAACAAACTAGAAGAAGTAAGGGTTCATTCCCGTATGGGCCCTTCAATGTATGATTGTTTAATGAGTCCAGAGAAGGTAAACTAGGTGGTTTTTCATATTTAGAGAGTCTGAAAATGACTTAAAGACGACTCCAGTGTTGTCATTTTTCGTAATGTTAGTCTCCCGAGGCCGAAAAAGAGATAAATTATCACTCGAAAGACACCCTTTCAAACCTTTTAATGAGTGGGAAAGGAAGCAAGATCACTCGGCAATCTTTTCATGTTTAGAGAGTCTGAAAAGAGCTTAAAGACGACTCCAAGGGGTTCATTTTTCATGTATCCATGCGAGTCCAAAAAAGAGATAAAATTTTACTTGGTGCATTCTTATGTTTTTTCGAGTGTGAGAACGAACTAAGACTATGCTCGATAATGTGACAAGATTAAAAACGAAAAAAAACTGCTCTGAAACATATCAATAATGTCAAAACTGCATGCCAGCGTATTAATAAGGCCTCCAAAATATTTTTCAAGTCCCAAAAAATTGTGTCTTAGGCAAAAATGAAATTTATAATAGTAAAATGGGGTAAAAGTGCCTTTTAACATTTCATTTGTGCAAAGATTTGTAGCAGTGGAGAATTTGAGCTTTGGAGGGTGAATCTTGCATTGTTATGTGCCGGAGCTATGGTCAGCTATTTCTATCATCGTCTGGATCAGGTTGGTGTTTTTCTTCCTCTCTTCAATTTGTATGGTTTAAATTTTGTTTTTAGGCAATGACTGGGCTTTAAAAAAGATGCATTGGGTTGTCTCAAGCGCCCAAAGAAGCTCGACGCTCCTCTAGAATTAGAGGGGAACTGTTGTATGATTTTTTAAACGCCCCTCTAAGATGGTAAGGAAAATGTTGACGCTCTGATGTGAGAATGAGAGGTGCGTTGCCCGAAATACACACAAGGAAAATTGCCAAAAAAATGCCAACGCGCATTCAGAATGTAAAGGGGGGTGTTATGTTTTTTCACAACGCCCTGGTGGCCATCTTAGGGGAGCGTTGGCGCCTTGGTGTACGTGTATAGGGGGCGTTGGCCTCATAGAAAGAACAAGAATGTTTTTTAAAGTTTTTTATTGCCCAATAATTGCCGAAAAAACGTGACTAATGAATTTTGGTTGTTGATGATTGTAGGTAAACTCGAAAAAAGTCATGATCGAGTGAAAAGAAAGAGAGCATGATCTCGATGATGTGGCCACCTTGCAAAGTCCCCAATCAAGGGCCGCCTTGAGGAATTGCGGTCTCCTCAAGTTCTTCAAAATGCAAAAAATGAATAAAGAGATTCTTCTTCTCGAGCATATGATTGGGTTGTGGAACATTGCAGAACAAGGGTTCCAAATTGGAACATAGCTTCTTACCATCAAGTTGGAACATGTGTACTTCCTGACTGACCTCTCAATGAGAGGGGCCCACATTGTTTTATCCGAACAGAGGGCACTTCATGTGCCCGTGGATGAGTACTTGGAAAACCATTGTGTCCGAGGGTCGAGGTTAGTGGGGGGTAGAATCGCAATCAAAGACATCAGGGATCTACCTCTTTGGTCCATTCTATTTTCCATTACAAGTATAGCAGGAAGTACCAGCTCACACTTAGTTTCAAGATCACAGGTGGCCTATGTTTTACAGTGTCTAGAGCCAACACTGTTTAACAAGAGTGAAGGGTTCCTTCAGAATGTGAAGGAGTAGATTACGATATGCAGAGCAGAGCAATAGAAGAAGTTCAGATACGGTTCATTCTTGGTTTCATTCTTCTTAGAATGCATTCCTTAGATGAAACCTCAGATTGCATTAGTAGTATGGCTAGTGAGAGAACCATGTATGGAGCGATGGACTAGCCTGTCTCCGAGATTAGGATCAAAGACATAGTTCAGGTTCACTGGTGACTTCTTCGCTTGGTTGGGACACCAATTGATCGTGCTATAAGACTTCCCATACGCCGGAGTGGATTTCTGGGGAAGCATGGACATGGTCCTTCCAGATGGGGTGGACTGGGATGCGTTAGGTAAGAAACCAAAAATGATCTTGTCAAGTGTTTTTTTTATTTTAAAAACTTATATTATTTTTTTTGGGTACGTAGAAGAGTTCCTAATGGATGTATCGTTTCATCATGCAGACAGGGCAGCAACACGTCTGGAAGAGATACCGGCATTGGGGAACCGCGGGGATGCTCAGAGGGAAGTAGATCATGAGGTAGTGGTAGGGGGTCTCCGAGAGGTGGAGACAAACCTCTGTGGTCTTACGATAGGTATCCCTCCTCTTGAAAGGGAGGACGTACCCTTGCACTTGCATAGACACACAGTGGGATTCCCTGAGAGTATTAACTCTTTACTGAGACGAGTATCCCGTGCGGTGGTGTGCTGCTTAGAGCACAATGTGATGCGGGAGGACTAGGACCTCACTCATATTTTTGTATATTATTTATGACGATGTTATGGGCACGAGGACCCAACATTTTTCCCTTCTATGTACTTTTTTTTATGTAATCAAACATTTTATGTCACGCCATATATATATACATATCTGAGTTTTTACAGTGCAAAATGATGTTTTTAATGTGATGTGTTTTAATTTACATGTGATTTATGATTTATTTCCTTTATGAAACCTTATCTATGTGCAAGATACTAATCCATGATGTAATTGGCTAACGAATCCAAAATGGTATTGAGTTCTCTTGGTATGTGTCTGTATTCGATAAAATCAAACATTCGTTCAAGATGATGAACTCGTAAGTGGAGACGTAGTAGGATAGGATTGTGAATAGCGTAGATTCAATTAAGTTGACAGACCACAAGTTGAGAGTCTAGGTTAACGATCATACGAGAAACACCTAGGGAGGAGGCTTTGGTTAAAATTATGATGACAGCATGATATTCTTGTTGGGTATGTGTTATATTCTTTGCATGTGTGTGTGTGGGCGCGTCAGATATGACAACTACACCTGACGATCCCTCTAGTAGTGCCCTTTGTTTCATTTGCGCTGGGCACTTTCCTAGGGGGGTCCCCGGGGGGGCAGGTATGCCCCCCCCTGGTTATGCGCAGCGTTCGGGGCAGCGCCTCGAAATGTTTTTTTGGGCGGTTTTTGCTATTTTTAGCGGTTTTGTAAATTAATCCCGGATTAAGGGATTAGAGTTTTGGTATCTACGAAATACCTAAAAACATTGTATATATATATATATTGTATGGTGAATGGTGAAATTCGATATAATGAATACAAGAAAGGTTTTCCCGATTGAGGGTTTCCGATATAAAATATTTGTGTACTTTGTGTATGAGCCATTGATTAAATTTTGTTTTGCTTAAGAATCTATATGCATTGCTTTACTTCATAGGTTTAAAACTTACAATTCTTCCATGTTGTTAGTTGTCGATCCTAAGCAAATACCTCCTGAACTCACCAACTCATCAGAGTGGTAAATGACCCAAGCTGCAGAAGCAACGTTTTGGGTGTGTCGACTAGTGCCATCCTCAAACCCGACAAAGATAGGAAAGGAAGATGTCATCTACGAATGAAAACAAAAGACATAGTATAAGCGGCTAAGGCAAAAACTCGAGAACGCAAAAGAAAAGACACACCAAACTAAAATACAATAGTGTACAAAGCACACATGCTAGATTTTCTATGCATAGTACTTCTTAAGGTAAAGCCCGTTTCGAGGCTCACCCAGGGAGATTTCGGCGTAGTCAACTAGCTCGTAGGTGCCTCTATCTAAAACATGTTTCATGATGTAAGGACCATGCCATAGAGGTTATAACTTACATGTCCCTAACTTATCATGAGCTTGGTCATAAACGAGGACTAGGTCTCCTTCTGCAAAAGTACGAGGGTGGACGGATTTGTCGTATTGATTCTTGATTCACTTTTGATACATCTTGTTAATGAGAGCGGCATCACGACGTGTTTCATCCAACCTGGTCAGGTGTAGGAAGCATTCTTCTTCGACAGAAGTGTGAGGCAGGAGTTCTACTTTGAGTTTCAATGAGGGAATTTCGCACTCGATTGGTAAAACAACTTCTATGCCATATACTAACTGGAAAGGAGTGAATCCAATAGTAGTTTTCACTGAAGTACGGTAAGCCCAGAGAGCAGAGAAAAGTTGTAGATTCCAAGATGTCTTGTTTTCCCCTACCATACATTGAATCATGGTGTTAAAGACCTTGTTGATAGCTTCAACTTGTCCATTCACTTGAGGATAGTACGGGGATGAGTTTTCATGGCGAAAACCCAACTTGGCATGCAAATCACTCATCATCTGGTTCTAAAAGTGTGAACCATGATCAGTGACAATGACTTGTGGAAAACCAAAGCGAGTGATGATGTGGTTGAAAAAGAAAAGAGCTGCAGTACGGCCATCATTCAGAAATGTAGGCATAGCCTCAACCCATTTTTTGAAGTAATCGACGACGACGATGATGTAACTGTGCCCCCCGGCTGAGGTAGGCTTACACTGCATGAAATCAATGCCCCATTTAGCAAAGGAGTCAATGGCAATAATGGGATGCAGCGGAGAGGGGTGGGTGCGTGCCTTTTTGTGAAAAAATTGGCAGGGTGGGCATTTTTTGACTGCCTCAATACAATCTTTGAAAATAGAGGGCCAAAAGTAGTCGACACGTAACATTTTCTGAGTTGTAGCCATCCCAGAAAGATGACTACCACAGGCTCTAAGGTGATATTCATTAAGAACGTGTTCAGCCTCTTCATGAGTCAAACATCGTCGTAGGATAGTATCAATACCACGACGATACAGAGTGTCACCAATGATAAGGTAGTGACAAGAATGATGGTGAATACGACGACGCTCTTCATGAGAGATATCAGGCTGAAAATGTTGGGTCTGGAGATAAAGAAGGATGTCTCCATACCAAGGATCGGACATGCTAATGAGGAACAAAGTTTCATTGGGGAGAGAATCTATGGGTTCAGTATATTCATCAGCATAAGGAAGGTCGCAGATAAGCTCCACAAACACCAATGATTTTTTAGCTTTGGACTTAGCAAACTCGAGATCGAATTCCTGAAGGATGACAATCCATTTGGAATATTTTCCCCCATGAACTTGACGTGTTAGAATGTGATACATGGGGTCAGAGTCCGCGATAACTGTGGTGGTGCGTAGCAAAATGTAATGACGAAATCTCTTGACAACGATGACGGCTGCTAGAGCCAACTTTTCAACATGTGAATATCGGAGCTCGGGACCAGATAGAATTTTGCTCAAATAATATATCACATGTT
Organism: Picea sitchensis; assembly: GCA_010110895.2. Taxonomy (NCBI): domain Eukaryota; kingdom Viridiplantae; phylum Streptophyta; class Pinopsida; order Pinales; family Pinaceae; genus Picea; species Picea sitchensis. Next base: position 26,304 of record SNQJ01S0055836.1, read on the forward strand.
CCTCACCGTTAGGGTCCTCTTCAACCAACACCTTGGAAATAGTGGAAGTAGAGGCTGCTAAGTAAAGGATATAGTCCTTCGTGTAATTCAGAGGATGCAACAGAGATGCATTGGTCAATGCATGCTTAAGAGCGGCAAAATATCGTTGAGCAGTGTCATCCCAGATGAAATGGGTGTCTTTCTACAACAATCGCATAAATCCTTTGGTAATCTCAACATAGTTACAAATGAAATGGCAAAGAAATTTGTCTTTCCCCTGCAAACTTTGGATTTGTCTCAGATTATTAGGTGGAGGTAAAGCAAGGATAACCTTAATTTTTAAGGGATCCAACCGAATCCCGTCCTTGGAAACAACAAAGCTGAGGAGTCAACGTTATTCGACAACAAAGATACACTTATGTGGGTTCAAACGAATGCGGTAGAACCGACATCGGATAAAAATAGCCCATAGATGACCAAAATGGTATGATCAATGTGCTGAATGGGCAGGTAAATCGTCGAGGTAAGGTTCCACAATATGTTTGATATCGTGGAAAGCATATGACATGCCCCATTGGAATGTAGCACCAGTGTTTTTGAGGACAAACGGTAGTTTCCAATAGGAAAAAGTTCCCCACGGGAAAATGAAGGTTGTCTTATGCTAATCAACAGGTAAAATGTCAATCTGGTTGTATCCTGAAAAACCATCCATGAAAGAGAAAATCACACTACCTACGCAATTATCAATGATCTGGTCGATGAAGGGTATAGGTTAGTTGTCTTTCGGACAAGCCTTATTGAGGTCCCTATAATCAACACAAACACAAATGGTCCATTGCTTATTAGTGACTAGAACAATGTTCGAAACCCATTCCGTCAAAGGGACAGGGTAGATGAAGCCAGATTTCAATAATTTACAACTTATGCCTTAATAGTCATGGTCTTATTAGGATGGACTGGGCGGAGTTTCTGTCGAACAGGTTTTACACCTGGGTAGGTTTTAATCTCATGCACAACGATCAAAGGATCGATCCCTGGCATTTCCTCATAGCTCCAAGTGAAGACATCGCGGAATTCTTTAAATAAAGAGGTATAAGAAACCACTTCCTCGGGTGAACAATTAACATTGAGATTAATATTTTCCACGACAACTTCCTTGATCGAAATGTCAATAATGACCGTAGAGTTAATCTTGCCTGAATTCCCCTCAGAAATAGTATCTTGTGTAATTATGGGTGATTGTGGAAAGTCGACAACATTGGGAGGGAAGATAGAGTGTATATCTTCCTTTATTTCTTCAAGAGGTGGAAGAAAAGAGGATCGGTGATGGTTATCATCCCAAGGTATGTCATCAATGCTAATCATTTCCATGATAGATTAATCGGATGGAAATATTTGAGAAATGTGGTCAAAAGCAGACGTCAAGGAATTTAACCAAGATGGCATCGAGTAAGTGTCGGGTGCCAAGAGATGTTGGTCATCCGAAGAGGGAGAGGCTGATTGAATAGAAATGTATGAAGCCTCGACTGGACTAAGTGGCATGGTGTCACCTAGCACATCGAACTCTAGAAGACTAGGTACAATCCAGGGATCAGATGATTCCAAAGACTGAGAAGTCATGGTCGAAATCATATTGACAGTGGCAATATGATGCGTGGTAGGAAGAAGTGGTGCAGGGAAGGTACCCATGAGGGTGGAATATTTTAACAATCCTACACCAACACTTTCATGCGTGATCTTGTGATCTCCCAAGAATGGAATATTGTTGGTAGCGGGAGCGCGAGCATCGGGTGTACAGAAATATAAGTGATCGACAATGAAAATTTTTCCCTGATGAGGAAATTGTACACATCGAAACACCGACAAAGAAATGACAGTCATAGCATAAAACCAACTTCTTCCAAGTAACAAGTTGTAATTGAGGGGAGCAACGACCACCTCGACGTCAACAGAGACGGTTTTTCCGCCCAATTGGATGGACAGGGACTACAAGATTCCATGGGGATGAAAACCTCGCCCATCGAATGTGCGCAACATCGTTGGGGATTTATTAAGTGTGGGTGATTTTAAACCTTTACAACATGCTAAAGACATGACACAAGTAGAGGCTCCCTCATCCAAGATAGTTCGGTGAATTGTTTGATTGTGAACAACAACATCAATTTGGAAAGCAAGTTGGTGGGAGAGTCGAGATGTAAAATTGTCCAGATTAAACGTGATATTGTTGGACGACTCGGGATAAAAAGTGTCAATAGTAGCCAAGAGCGTTCTACGTTGACTAGGGCAGTGCTGAAGAACTTCTAACGTGCACATAGCACACGGTGCTTAAGCCAAATCTTCAACAATGTTGTAGTTCTGGGCGGCATGTGAACTAGGATTAAAGGTAGATTTACGAATAGTTCTCTTAGGAGGGCGTAAGATAGAGTCGAACGCAGGTTTCTCAATTTGAAGTTATCCAGATGGAGGACTAACAGAGGGAGGACTAATGGAGGATGGTGATGGATCCGGTAAAGTACCGTTAGTGGCCTTTCCTTTTTCAGGTTTAACTGGTCTATCGTAATTCGTAGAGCGGGTGGTTAAATCAATCCCGTTAAATAGATAAATATGGGCACTTTTCGAGGCCTCATCGTGATAAGGGTGGTTGGAACTACCCCCTAGAGAGGGGGTTTGAGAAACCATAGATTGGTGTTGAGGAAAAGGTTGAGTAAGCACGACGGGTTGGGAATTCCCCTTAAAAAGTTTGGCCACTTCATCGCGATGTGGACAGTCTCAAGTGTAGTGATCGTCACCACAAATAAGACATGGGAATTTCGGCTTCCATTGTGGTTGATTTTCGGTAGCAGGTGGTGGGTTTTAAGCTTTTGGTTGTTCGTTGTTATTATTCTTCTTTAGTTTATTCTTTGTCTTCTTCTTACCTCCGGATTGTTGTGAAGGGCCAGATTGAACTGCATTCACCTCAGAGATTTGATTTTGGGGGGAGGTAGAGGAGGGTGTGGTCGAACTGGGAGTGGATGCCAGAGAAGATCAATTTGTCATTCCAGTCGACTGGGAAATAAATTGGGTTTTGACGGAGCTGATAACTCCATCCGCATATGACGTGGATGATGGTATAGATGGATCGATATTTGCACGGGTAGAATTTTGGATCAACTCATACAAAGTACCAAATTGTGAATAAACCAAATCTAAGTACTGAGCCCGAGAAATGGCCTCTTCCTTGGTGACTACACCACCCATGGTGACATCACGAGTAATCGGGGGTAACAATGATTTAGTAAACCATTCCGCCAATAATTGGTCAGGAATGACTGCTTTGATCAACCTTCATCGTCGTCTCCACTCATGAAAATGATGAGAGATATGCACGGAGTTTGTCTGGTGAAGGGAGGTCAAGAGTTCAGTACCCATCTTGTATCAAATGGGTAGTTAAAAGTGTGTGATAAAGGACATGGAAAGGGAGTTGAAATCTTGGAAAGAACCACATGGAAGTTCGATATACCACTTGGTTGTTGAGCCCGTAAGTGTTCGCTGAAAAAGACGTAAACGGATAGAATCGTCCATTAAGGATTTCGATGAACACCATAAATGGAAAGTCATCACATGATTGTTCGAGTCTTCTCCAGCTTTACCATCAAATTTTGTAATATCTGAAGGTAATTTAGCAGGGATGACTAGCCAAAAAGGATAATGAAATATAGGATCATTGGTTAACCAAGACAAGTCTGGGAGATCCAGAGTTGCAAGAAATGGTAGTTGTCAATTAACGTGAGGATGATATTGGTGTGGCATAGGGACACCAGTAGGACCATAAACTGGGTTATGTGGATGATTGTATCTAGTAGGTCCTCCTACATACGATTGTTGTTGACCAGAATAAACAAGATTTGATGACGGTTGAGAAACATGTGGATATGGAGGATAACCTGATGGGTTCTGAGGATTATAAGTCGGTTGTTGGGTTTGCCCATAAGGAGGATAGAAATTATGTCCATAAGGAGGATAAGGTTGTTTTTGTCCTTGAGGATGTTGCCCCCCAGGGAATAGTGGATTTCCCGGAAAAGGAATGTGCCAAGGATTTGGTGTCACATTATGTCCATATGACAGGTTAGGGATTCCAGTCTGAGATTGCCCCCCAAGCTGATATTGTGTCCCCATTTGAGTTTGACTCTAAAATGGAGGTTTCCCCCCAGGGTGAGGTTGAGTGCCCAAAGGGATATGGAAACCATAAAATGAATGACCAGAGACTCCAACTGGATTAGAGCCACCAAGACCAGTTCCTCCAAATAAAGGTGTAGGGATAGAACCTCCAGGTGTAACCTTGGTAGTGTTGGTAATGGAAGGATTCAAAACTTTGTAACCAAGTGGAACAAATAGATTTGTTCTAAGTGGTGTTCCAATCAAAGCCTGGGATGGTGTCACATTTCCGGTGGGGATTGTAGAAATATGCGAGACCATAGTGGAATGGGCCATCTGGATACTGGGTTCTGAGTGAGAACCAATCAACAATTGGTCTGCAACTATGATGACATTACTGGTCGTACGAGTAAAGTGATTTAAAGGTACCATGTAACTAACAGACGTCTCGGTCACTTGTGATGCCATGGGTCAATCAGGACTCGCTCCTAGGTTACTGTATAGATCACGGACTATCAAAGGGACAGAATCAAAACCAGAGGTTCCAACAGTATGAGTCAGGGTCCTAAATGATTCACTTTGGAAAAAGGGATCCTCTACTATAGATCCTCCATGAGGTCCGGTGGGTACCTCAGTCTCTTCAATAACAACAACCTCTCTAGACGAGTTCACCCGCAGCAGATGTGGTTCTCGCCTAATACTCAAAGTTGGGTTGATTCGAAAAGATTCCAAAGAATCAGAAACAATTTGGAACTGTTCCAGAGAGTGTGTGCTTCCAACCTCAGAGCCTAGTTCGTTATGAGCCTTAGGAGGGATTTTTGAAGAGTTGGGAAGCAAAGGTAGATAACCCTCGGGATCTTTCGGGGGTAACCCTTGCATCCTACGTGAACGGAAAAGGCCGATTTTTCTTGAGCTAAGTAACAAACGAAAAAATAAATCTATGGCCAACTAACGAAAAGAAACAGCATACACTAATCAAATCTAGGAATCAAAAACCAAGCAAACAAAAAACCTTCTCTTGATGATCATACTAGTTGGTGATGAAATCCAACGTCGCGTGATCAATTCAAGAAGGGGCTAAGATATGAGTGGGTGGAACAATTACGATGGTGACCTCCTTAGCGGACTTATGCCTTGGTGCAAGCTTCCACACAGTAATTGTGGATTTACCCTCCAAGGAGCCCGAGTGAGTTTGACCAACGTCTGTTCCAGGTACAGTGAAACTTCCCTTCACCGTCACCTTGTGTAAGAACCTAAATATTATGGCTACTAAGGACACCAACTCGCAGTCAGCCCCTGGGCGGGTACACTCAACAGTCCAATCCGAATGTATGGGTAGGATAACAAGTCCTAAATCCTTCGAGATAACTGAGGACAAGTGGACCGGTAGAACTCCAGATGACCCCGAACGGATTCGGAATTCACAAAGCACCGAGACCAAATGAAAACAGTTGAACCTTAAGAAGAACCTCCAATACACGATCTGACTACTACGAATGGTTGAACCACGGAGGGATAATCTATGTAACTCTCCCGAACGCGACCTCGTGCGTAACCCCTGTGTGAGAGGGGGATCCCAGAAAGCCTATACAACAATTGGATTTGTTATCCCTATCGCAATATTCTATTGTTTGTTTTGAATACTTTGGAGAGTTGTACTCACAGCCTAATCCAAAGCGCTAATCATAGTCTAATGTTGGTGGAAGATTCTAAAAACAAAATGTTCTAAATAAATTTTAATTAGCGTTGATTTTGTAGTTGTTCTTTACTCAGGGGTGTATGAAAGTGAAACTTGATGGTATAATGACTCAATTCCCCAAAAATGCATAAGAGATGATAAACAGTCTTTTCTTTCAATGAATGAATATTTAAGGGAAGGAGAAAAATGTTATTTCACTGTCAAACACTAATATGATGTATCCTCATGTAATTGTTTCTCAATCAAATCCAATATCATGCTAAAATTTTCATAAAATTGTTCTAAGATCCAAAAACCAATCAAAAAAAAGGTATCCTTTTGCTTATGTGTGAATGATAATCAATCTGATGTGAAGCTTCATATGTCAATCAGACTTTAAGATCAATGAGATTTAAACAATCAAAAGCAAAATTCACACAAACAAAGACACTCTCTCATTGTGATCAAACAAGAAACACAAAGAAAACCAAATCCAAAAGAAAGCCAAAAATCTCAAACAAAATAGAAATGTTGGAAAGCTGACCTCAAAGATCAAATGGAATGGTTCATAGATCTCTAATTTTCCTTACCTTAGTTTTCATTCAGTCAGATAGATGAGAAGAAAACAGTGATTTGATTCCAAGTCCTCAAAGGAGAAGAGTGACTCAAAGTAAGGAAAAAATTCCAAAAATCCAAACAAAGGGTGATCAATTCTCAGAAAACAAAGTGTTAAAGGCCAAGACAAAGATGCACTGAGGTTGTAATGACTCTGAGCAAGTGCAAACAACAAGAAAATGAACTCAGAGATTAAACTCCTACAAGATTTTAAACAGAAAGGGGGCAGCGCTCTGGTGTCAAGGGAACTAGAGTGTTGCAACTGTCTGTAGAAGCTTGGTAGGGAGCACCAAAACTCTGGTAGCAGAGGCAGGGGAGTGCTAGCTTCTAAAAATTCAGAAAAATGCCCAGAAATAAAAAAAAACTCAAGCAAACTCAGAAATTCAAAGTGTATAGGATGAAGTAAAGATTCAATCAACACATCCAAGAATCAGAGACATAGTATGAATAAGGTCAAAAATGAGCAAAGGCTAAAACAAGATCTAGGAAGGAAACCAAAACTGAAAGCTTCGGTCCCCAATGGAGTCGCCAATTTCTGTTACAGGAGAATCCCCCCGCGGACAAGTGGATTCCCTCTTGGGCTCTAGACTCCTAAGACCAAGACAGAAAGGGTGCTAACGTTGGTCACTGACATCCTTTTAAATCTAGTTAAACTAAATTATAGAGAAGAGGAAGAAAGGAGTACCTTTTAAATGATGTTCGTCCTCGCACAATTCGAGTTGAGCTTTGATCCCTAAGCTCCTCGACAAGTCCTGCAAACCAACAAAGATAGAACAAACTTCCTATTCTACTAATATTATCTTGAAACCAGATCTATCTAATAGAGACAAGTTCATGTAGAACAAACACAACCTTGAAAGAAACAGGCCAAGTACATATGTATATTGATGAGAACAACAGAGAATACTTACAGACCTTTGATGAAAGTGCAACAACCTCTTCCAACTCTCCTTGTCCAACCCTTTGCTCAAGTAATCCACACAAAATGATGATGCATCAATGATATCTCCCTTATGAGATGATAAGTTTGATGCCTTCAATGTCTCTCCCTTTCACCATGAAGAGGCCTCCTTATATAGCCTTGGAGAGGCCTAACCACTTAAGATATTCTTGGGATAAGTTGAGGATTCTTCTCCTTTAGTTGTGGATCTTCCCTAAGATCGAGCCTTGACCTCAGATCTAAATCCAACCAACTCCAGATATGAGGGGATTCTTCCCTGATTTTCCTCAACAATCCAAAATTCACTCAAAAAAGGCTATCTCTCCCTCAGAATGGGGCCCAGAGCGTTGGAACGCTCCCCCAAAAGAGGTCACGGAGCGTTGGCACTCCTTGACAGTGTATAGGGGAGAGTTGCCTTCCAAAATTGATTTTTGAGTGGTTGTTTCCATGGAAAAATACTTGTACTCTCTGTAAAATGATTTCTCCTCTTAAAAACCAGTCTTTTGAGGTGTCTTTTGAGTGTTCTTGATAATTTCGTCCGAGACACGACATAGGCAAGATGACATTATGATTTTTGTGACACTTGCGGCCAAAATGAGACACTTGCGACATTGGTAATGACGACACTAGGCCATCATCGTAATAAGTAATTTTGATGTGTAACACCCACAAATGTACCCTTTCTTCCTGAAGGGTCTATCTTGGTCCTTTTCTCCTTGGGTACATGAATGTATACTAGAAAGCCAAATGTCTAGAAGTGTCTAACCTCGAGCTTCACTCATGAACTATGTCCATACTAGACATCTCGTGGTTCCTTCATGGAACACATGTCTAAGGCATATCAGGGTTCCCTTGTGGAACCAATGTCTTCTCTAGGAAACATCGAGGTTCCCTCATGGAGCCAATGTCCCCCAAGACATATCGAGGTTTCCTCATGAAACCAATGTATTGGTTTCTTCATCTGACCATTTGAGGCACGTCAGGATGAAATCTAAATTCCCTCCTACTATTCCATACAGGACCCTCTAGGGAGAATGTCTCATGATGTTGCCTCAAACATCAACACTCCCTCTCAAATAGGAAGGTGGTTTTCCATGATGTTTTCATCTAGCAGTACACTAACTACTTTGCAATCAACTAGTATCACACAACTACTACCATACCATCGATAGCTCAAATCATTTGTCATAGTCTCTACGATCAAACAATAGCACACAAATAATTCCAAGAAATCTGGTATTCTCCATGGGAATCATCTAGTATCACACAACTACTATAATGTCATCTAATAGAACATGACTGCACTAAGCCATAGTAGTACGCAACTATTTTCGGTGATACATAATCACTGCTAGTGGTACACAACCACTGCTATTAGCACACAACTATTTTCCAGAGACACACAGTCTCCACCAGTGGTACACAACCACCATAGTATCACACAACTATTGTCCAGATACACGCAGTCTCCACCAATTGTACACAACCACCACATTAACACATTGAAACAAGCTTCACGTGATCTTGACTATAAAGGGTTTGTCACTGCTTCTCATGTCCATCGCGATCACTCCTCACCAATTACTCATGTTGATATAGAACACCAATAACACTCATTCCATGGATTGGCACTTACACTTAAATTCAAATAGATGTGTAGTATTTTCCTCCATGCATGTCTCAATACTTCAATTGGTATGGAGGACGTGCTTTGCGGCTACAACTATCATTATTTCCATGATGCTACCATTCTTAACTGAAATGTTACCACTTCTGGTGAGCGTGCAACATTTGTGATTATGCGAGCAATAAGGAATACAAATGCAATGGAGTTGTTTCGATGCATGCATGATTGATCTTTCCAATTACCGTTGCTAAGTCTAGCAATTTACAAGGAAGGTTTAAAATGGAAATAGCACGCAGATCACCTTAGATATCTCTATGCCAACAATGAAACATTAGATCTTGGTTACATCCCAGTAAATAGGAGTGAATTCCTTGGAAGACAAAGGAGTTTTGAAGATTTGAAGTTGAGTTGGCAGGGAGAACACTAGCCAGAAGGCCACTTCTATTATGCATATGTCTAAACATGATCTCGACCATATACAATCCATGAATATGACCAAGTTCCACCATACAAGATCAATTCCACAACCAAGATAGGTCACGACAATGGTCAAAAGTGTCAAAGTTAAAGATATAGCTCGGAGTTCGACATATCATGACTCAAATTGTAGACATCTAGGCCAAATGCACGCGGTAACCCTCGTAGCAATACTCGATCATGGGTAGATTGGAGGGGGGTTACATACTAAATTGAATTGTTGCACATTGAAATCGTATTTAATTTAGTCATGACTAAATATGGAGGAAAGGGATTGCAAATTCATATTGAGCAACAACTCAATTGACACATCATGGACGAGATGTCTGTCAGAGGTCACCAATGCGTAGACACCACAAGGCCCACCTTGGGGTTTCCTCTTGGAATGACTCTAATTTTAGTGATAGTTTTTGGTATCATAGAAGGAGTGGGTTAACTCCCTCATGGGAGGGCCCACGATCCTGAGAGAAGACATTGCAGCCACGAATCCTAAATCTCATGGAGTTTATTGGGGTGCATTTCAGAAAAATGTTCAGCCCCTTCGTAGGTAGTTTTGGGGATTTAAAGTGCTTAATGTGAAATTTTCATTTAAATTTAAAATGATTGATTGGAATTGAATATCACCGGGGAGTACCGACTATTTTTGGAGGGGGGGATGAAATTGGAAAGGATTGACAGAGGCACCAGAGCATGAATTTTGAGTGAAAAAGCATGCTTGGTTGGTTGTGAAGAATTTATTCTTCTGTCCTTCCTGTTGTGCATATTTCTGATCTTTTCTGAGTGGTAACAAAAATAAAACAAAGCTCTTATACCATGTTGAATTTTTATGTGAGATGGCATTATATATTCGATATGATCGATGTATTATTACAATGATGAGTGTTCCATATATAGAGAACATATGGTGACCATCCATGAAAGGATGTGTCCCTTGGATAATCAATAACTATTTATTATTATTATTACTTATTATATTTAATAATCAATAATTATATTATTAAATATTAATCTAGGAGAATGTCTTCCCGATGTTGTCCAAATATCAACAAAATGAACTATAAATATCTTAAGGCATACAATACACTATTAGGACTCCCAAACCATGCATAGGGTACTCTAAAACGACCACATAGTCCCTATAAATGAAAAATTTGGCCTATGTGTCATATTGGCACCATTACAAGGTTTTATGAACTAAATATGACTCTTATGGTTTTTTGCTAGGGTTTAGGTGTAATAAAGGTTAGAGTATATAGGAGTTAAATGGAAATAGTGGTTAGAGTGATTATTTAGGTGTTAAAAGGGTTTAAGGCATTGAGGGTGATAAGGGGTAAATACATTAGGTGTTGACTTGATTACATGGTTAATGATTATAATAGTAAGGGTTTATATGGGTTAAGGGTTATATGGGCCATGATTAATAAAGGTTCTTAATGATAAGGGTTATAGGTTAAGGTTTATTAGACATACATGTTTCAATTGTTATAAGGGTTGGGGTTAAGGAAGTTATGATTATAGAGTTTAAAAGTGTTAATATTTAGGTGGGAACAGTTTAAAAGTGTTAATATTTAGGTGGGAACAGAATAGTGTTTATAAACAATTAGGATTTATGGACTGTAAGGGTTATGGGACTTAAGAATTATACTATTTAGGGATTATGGTTTTACAAGGGCTAGTTGTTAATACTTATAGGGATTAGTGGTTACATGTTGTGCTATCTACATGTTAGGTATTATAAATATTAAATGTTATAGAGGTTAGGCATTATAGAAACTATAAAGATTAATCATTTTAAGAGTTAATACTATAAGGGTTATTTAGGATTTATACAACTTACTATCTAGAGATGATACAAACTATAGGGGATAGTATGATGATCATAAGTGTTAGAAAAACAAGACTAATAAGCAATAAAATAAAACAAATGCTAAACAAAACAATGTATACATACAATAATAGAGACACAGACTTGGTTCATCTAGTGTGGGCTACGCCCATCAGAGAAATTGCCATGTCCTTCCCTTTATTATCTAGCAAATGAAGGGATACAACCTACAACAAAACCCATTGTACTTCCTCTTTCTTTCTCTCACAATATCCTCTCTCGTATCATTAATACTCTGCCATGATGCATAGTCTAATACATTTCCAGTTAATAGAGGGTTGCCTTCTAGGAAAAAAAAACCCTAACATAATTTCTATCATAGATCTCATGAATCTTATAATGAACGGTCCAGATGAGTAATGAAATTACAATAATAATTTACAAGGCAATTTTCCTTCTGGGGCTTCACTGACTCCCCTAGAGGGGTACCTCTCTCCACTCTCACAGGAAGAGTGTACATACTTATGGGGTGTAAAGTCTTCATGGGTTATAAACACAAATGAAAGAAAGGACCCTTAATCAAAGATAATCAAAGTCTAATAACCAACAATCTCCACTTGATCCGGGATTCTCAACAACTCCATCGTTGTTGTATATGTTGAATTATGAACCTTCTTGGACCCGAAAATTTCATCTTCATATTCATTCTTGAAGATCAACCGAAACTGAGCAGGAACTCGGGCCTCGTTACTCCCTTTGTTAACTTGTCTGCAGAATTCTGGCTAGTGCATCTTTTCCAACTTCAAATGTCCATCTTCCAAGGCATATCATATGAAGTGCACTCTCAACTGTATATGCTTAGTCTTCGAATGGAAGGTTGAGTTATTTGCAATATGGAATTAATTTCATTGTCACAAAGACAACTCAAGTATCTCCCGCTTCTTTCCCAATTAATCCATATAAACCTTTGTAACCAAATCATCTATTTACTAGCCTCTCTAGAAAGGAAAGAACATACTCTGCCTCATTGTTGAAAGTGCAACAAACTTTTGCTTTTCAAATCCAACTCCTATCGTTTTGTTCCACCTATAGTAAACATACCCTATGGTGTTCTCCCAAGGTTCTTTATCACCTACCATATCCGAATCAACATATCCCCGTGAGAAAAGTGTCCTAACCTCCAAAACATAAATGCATGAGCAGTAACAAAGACTTCTCAAATACCCCAGAATCCACTTTACCCATTCCAATGTTCTTTTACCTAGATTGTCTATTTACCCTGCCCACAAATCCCACCTATGTGCAATATCCTTGGTCTTGTGCAAACCATTTGCATACATCAAGCCAACTCATTGATGAATATGGGACCCGACATGTATTCTATCTCCTCAGATCTTGGGGACATTTCTGTTTAATTTAAATATCACAGTACTAACCGGTTTTGATTCAAGATTAAACCCTCTCCAACACCTTTCTCTCTCAGAATTCATCCCGAGACAATGTCACTCTATGATTTTTCTGGCTCGTTATTTCATGCCAAGGATTTTCTTGGTGCTAATTCAAATCCTTCATCGCAAATGAATTGGCTAATTTCTTCTGATATATTTATCTTTATTATTAGACCCCTAACAAGCATGTCATCTACATACCACAGCAAGATAATATAACTTCCATTTTCTATCCCAAATAAACACAAATGATCTAATGAAATCACTATAACCCTGCTCATTACAAACCCTGTCAAACTTCAAATACCATCGCCTTTGAGCTTGCTTAGGCCATACAAGCTCTTCTTCAACCCGCGTACCAAATTATCCTTCTCTTTGAACTCATAAATTCTGTTTTTAAGGTTAGTATTATAAATCTTTTCCTCGAAATCCCCATGGAGAAAAGTTGTTTTACATGTAACTGCTCAAGATGAAAATCTTCTACCGCCATAAGACTTAAATATCCTAATTGAAGTCATTTAACAACGGAAGAAAATATTTCATCAAAATCTATACCTTTCTTTGTGAAAACTCTTACAACAAGTCTAGTCTTGTACCGCTTTTCTCATCCATCTTCATCCTTCAACTTGTAAACTCATTATTCTGCAATGCTCTTTTCCCAGCACCAAACCAAGTCCCGAGTCTGTTTATTTGCCAAGGAATTCATTTCCTCTTTTATGCCCCGCTTCCCACTTTTTGGTGTCTACCATTTTCATAACATTCTGTTCACTTAATCATTCAACAATAAATTTTCTTCTTCAAATACAATGAAGGAGAGGGTCGTCTGTGGGGATATACTTAACTTGGTAGATATTCTAAAAACACTTGCGTGTTTGAGGTACCTGTTGCTCATGTTGTTGCAGTACATTTTGATTTTCGTGTTCCTTTGGAATTTCTTTTTCGATCTCATCATCAAGCAATCAGGTATTCTTGTTTTTCTTCTTCCTGCTTATTTCCCTAACTCCATCTGTACATGACCTTCTCATTGAATATGACACTTAATCCTAATGATTTTGTTATTTTCATAATCCTGCTAACGTGATAAGCAAAATTATCAACAATCAGATTCAATAAAGGTACACTTCTTGGATTTAGACTCCTGCTTTTGTTCTATTTTATCAATATAGACAAATGCTTCACAATCGAAGTTTTCAAAAAAATATTTACCTTTTTCTTGTCCATTCCTCCTCTCGAATTCTACCATCCAAAGAGCTTTGAAGGTCCTCTGCTTATTAAGTAAACAGCAGTATCAACAACATCTGCCTAGAACTGTAAAGGAAAACCAACATGCAATCTCATAATTCTTTCATCTATGATTATCATCACCATCCTTTCTCTCGACACAATTCATTTTCTTTGTGGTGTTATTGGAATCAGATTTCTCTCTTTATGAATCCCATGATATGAACAAGAATCATCAAACCTCTTGCTACAGTATTAAATTCTCCATTATCTGATCCGAGATACTTCAAACTTTTTCCCTGCCTCATTCTCAAGTTACTAAAGCTTTACTTCTTAAAAAGTATCAAAAACATCATTTTTTGTTGAATGCAATAAACCCGCAAGTTTTTCTAGTTGTATCATCAATAAAAGTAAATACCAATAAGATTCACCAAGAGATGATACCTGAAAGGTCCTCATACATCTAGATGCACAAGCTCTAACTTTTCATTCTTCTTTTTTCTTTTCCAACTCTAAGAAAAATGACTCTCTTATGTTTTCCATAAAACATAATTCTCATGTAAGTCCAACCACTTGTTTTCTAAGATCAAAGAAATTTATTTTGTGAAGTATTCCGATACCTTCTACTCATGTGTCCAGTTTATGATGCTGCTATTAACATCATCTTATAGAAGCTAAAGAGATAGAAGAGTCATTATTACCAAGACATAAATACAATGTACCTACTCTCCTTGCTATCACCAATGATCCTTGGATGACCTTCCACATCTTATCTCAGAAAATGGATACACAACCTTCACTTGCCAACCACCAAGGAAATTATATTTTCCTTAAATATGGAATATTAATTTTCAAACCATTATTTCCATTATGTTTATTTTTACCTTTCCTATCTCCATTAATTTTGCATGGTGCATCATCTACCAAATGAACCTGTCCAAAAATCACTTTGAACATAATCTGAAATGTTTCCTATGGGGTGTGGCATGAAATGAAGCCCCCTAATCTACTACCCAAGACTGAAGATATTCAAAGAATAAAGCATCTTTTAAATGTGACTTCACCACATTTGCTTCCTGATTTTGTTGTCCATCTCTTTGTTTCTTTGAGATCTGCAAGCCTTTTCTTCAGATGTCTTTCTTCCCACAATTCCAACATCATCTTTCCAAGTCCGATTTTGGATCTTCCTTCCTAGAATTTCTCGTGTGGTTCCCTGAGCCCTTTCCTCTATCCTTGTCTTCCTCATGTTCTCCATGTTCAACGCAATACCTAATGTCTTTACCTGTTTTTCCGTCACATTTCCTCTACCAAGGGATAACACCAACAAAATCATCAAATTTTAAAGTATTTGAACCAGTAGACAGTTACTTACATCCATGACCAAGCTGCTCCATCTTTTCTCAAGTAATGAGCATAAGATTAGAAGAGCCCTTTCCTCATCATCAAAGTCCACTTCATGTAACTTAGTTGATTAGTACCATATTAAATTCATTTAAATCATCTATAATAGACTCCAATTTTCTCTCACATCTTTCTATACATTAAATACCCTTCATTAGAAATACCTTATTAGACGCCGGTATTTAAGCACAGCTTTAGCCAACACGCCCATCGATTCCTTTTTTGTCTTTTTTCTTTCAAATATTGAAAGCCACCGGCGCTACCAGGCTCAGCCGTATCAATCCTAGAGCCTTTCTATCAAGAAACTCCCATTCTTCAAGTCTCCTTCATGACATGTTTCTTTGCTACTCCACCCAATGGTAGGAATAGATCCTTCTAATATAAATAATCTTCCATCTCAAGATCTTCCATAACTCTGTAGTTTTGGTTTCCAAATTTTGACCCTAAACTTTCCATCTTTCTCGACATTGCTCCTAATTCTAACCAGAACCCTCTTTTCCCATGATACCTTTCGCTTCGACAATTGTTAGAAAAATGATTCAAGTGAGCACATAAAACAAACAAATGAAAACAAAACACGAAGATACACAATACAATAGAGACACATATTTATTTGGTTCACCCAAGCAGGGCTACTACCCACTGAGAAATTTCCGTGTCCTTCCTTATTATTATCTAGCAAATGAGGGATGCCAACTCTGGCAAGAAAACTGTAACTTCCTCTTTCTTTCTTCTCTCACAGCTTCCTCTCTCTCGTAATACAATACCATGATGTATATCCGCACACATTTCATAAAAGAGTGTTGCCTCTAGGGAAAAACCCTAACATAATTTCTCACGTTAGATCTCTAACCTATAATGAACGGTCCAAATTTTACAATGGAAATTACACATACATTTACAAGGCAAATTTTCCTTCACCCACCTCTCAACTCTGGCAAATTAAGGGAGATCCCCTAGACCCTCAAGTAGGGGGGTGCCCTCCTCTCAAGACTTAGAGGGGGTACCCCCCCCTCTGCACTCCCCCGTGTGGAAGAGTGTACATAATTCTGGGGTGTAAAGTCTTCATGGGTTATAAACACGGTTGAAAGCAAGGACCTCTGAATCAGGAAGATAATCAGGCTCCACAACCAACAATAAGGTCCATTGATGGTAATAAACGATAACGTTGGGGGGTGATAAGAGTTACATGGGTTATATTGGATAATTCCTTTCATGTATTAGGGGTAGGGGTTATAGAGGTTATATAAGTTGATGGTTATAATGTTTAAGGGAAGAGGATTTTGTGGATTCTATGATTATGTTTTACACAAATTTGGTTGTAGGATTTAGGGGTTACAAGGGTTGGGGGTTGTATGGGTTACACATGTTAAGTGTTAAGTGTTAGGCATTATTTGGGTTATGGGTAAATGGGATAGAGATTAAAATTATAAAGTTCAAGAATTACAAGGGTTTGGATTTATAAGTTACAAGGGTTAAATTTTATACATGTGAAGTGTTAGGGGTAGGGAATTATACATAATAGGGTTTAAGGGTGATAATCTTATATAGGATAGGGATTATAATTATTAAATGTTATGGTTATAAGTCTTAGGGGTTATGGGTTATAGGGGTGGATTAGACATTATCATGGTTATGGGTGAGATGGTTTTTTATGAATATATGAGTTAGAGACTACATTGGTTAGTTATTAATGGTCATATTTTATTGGGATGATAAGGGTTACATATGTTAGAAGTGATTATATTTATAAGGTTTAGGGAGTTATGTGTTATATTGATGGGTTAGGGGTTATGTATTTTATAATGTTTAATTGTTATATTTGTTAGGAGTTAAGAGTGATGTGATTGATTATAATTAGGAATTATGTATTGAGGGTTTGAGGTTATAAAGGTTTAGTGTTTATATATGTTAGGGTTAAGGGTGGTGGGTGTTATAGAAGCTATGGGTTGAATATTATAGGGTTGAAGAATGATAAGTGTTAGGATTTAAATATTATAAGGGTTAAAAGTTATAAATTATAGGGGATGGATATTTGGGATGATATTGTTAAGGGTGATGAGTGATAAGAGTTACACAGGAAAAGGATAATAGTAGTCATGAGTAAGGTTTTGTAGGTTTAGGGGTTATAATTGTTAATGTTATAGGTGTTAAAATATTAAGTGATTATATGGTTAGTTAGTGGAAAAAATATTGGAAATTGTGGATGAAGGTAGCTGAAGTGTTTAGTTAGGGTTATAAACTATAGGTTTTAAGTGTTATTGGTGTTAAGAAATAGATTTTATTAGGACTAAGGGTTGTATGGGTCAAGGGTTAGATGCTAGTTATTATATTTTTTTAGGTGTACTTAATGGCAATATTAACTATAAGGGATATGTATTATAGGGGGTAGGGGTTATAAGTTTTAGGGGTTATGGGTTGTAAGTGTTCTTATAGGGGCAAGGGTTTATAGGATTTAGCTCAGGGATGTTATGTGTGTTCAATATTTTAGGGATTAGAAGGGTTAATCCTAATTGATATAACCACTGTAATTTTTATCAACATTATGCCATATAACTTGTCACTTCTAACCCCTATAACATTTAAACCTTGTAAAATTGATATGAGTTATAAGGGATATGGATTTTATGGGGCAGGTGTTATAATTTTTGGGGGTTATGGGTATTCAGTGTTATAGGGGTAAGGATTTATAGGATTAAGTTCAGGGTTATATGTGATTAATATTTTTGGGATTATAAGGGTTAGTTGTGATTTATATTAGATAGGTTTTTGGTATGTTAGTTGTAGATTGGTTAGATGATAGGGGTTAAGGGTTAGGGTTTATAGGTATTAAGGTTTAGAATTTAGAGGTTTTAAGGATTAGGGGTTATGAGGCTACACATGTTAGGGATTAGGAGTTATAGGGGCTAGTCATTAGTGATAGGGGTTATATAGTTTACAAGGTTAGGTGTTAAGGATTGGGGAGTTACAAGGAATAAATGATATGGTGGTTAGGGGATATAGGTGTTAAGATTTAAATTTTACAAGGTTTAAATGTTATAGGGGTTAGATGTGACAAGTTAAGGTGACAAGTTATATAGTCGTTATAAGGTTTAAGAATTATAAGTGTTAGGAGTATATGGTTATAAGGTGTCAAAGTTACAAGAGTTAAATAGTAAGTTATACTAATTAGTGGGATATGAGTCATATAGCATAAGAGTTATATAATTTATAAGGGCAATTAGTGGTTACATGGAATAAGTGTTTGGGGTGATAAACATTATATGAATTGAATTTTATGAATCTTATAGTGATATGAGTGTTATGGCTTATATGGGTTATAAAATAATTTACATTGTTCAAGAATTATAGGTTTTAGGGTTATCTTTGATATGATTTTTATTTATTAGTGTTATATACATATTAGTTGTTATAAAGTTTAAAAGTGTTAGGGGTTAGGGGTTAATCATTATAGATCATAGGGGTACAATTCGTAAGCATTATATCAATCAAGGTAAGAGCGATTAAGTATTAGGGTGACATGTACCAATGTCAAGCCAACTAGTCCCTAGGTGACATGTATAAAGTGTTAAGTATTGTAGAAATTAGGATTTATAGGGATTAGGCATTGGGCATTAAATGGGTTATGGGATCTAACAATTATAGGTTAGGGGTTATAGGGTTTAGTCATGGACATGGTATGAGGAGGAACTTATATAAATTTCTTAAGGCATATGATATGCTTTTAGGACTCCCAAACCATGTACAGGGTCTAAAACCACCACATAGGCCCTATAAATGAAATCTTTGGCTTATGTGTACTCATAATGGCACCATTACAAGGTTGTAATTAGTGAAAATTATTCTTTAATTTGACCCTGCACGGAGTGAACTATGAATGGAGCCAATGTTGAATTTTTTTCAGATTGTTCTTGTATGCACTCAAATTTGACATGGTTATAGTAGATGCATTAGTTGACAGTATGGGAGGGTTTTGAGACTCAAATATGACTCACACAAAGAATTAGACAACCAAATGAAAAAATATAACCTAATTGTGAAGGAGATGAAAATATACATCATTTTATTTGTCATCGTTGTTATCATCCTAATGCGACGAGGTCATTTCAATGAACATGTTCATCATTCCTATAACATCTTCGTCGGAACTAAGATCCTCCTCTTACAAGAAAGATAATACTTTCAAATGAATGTTTTGGTACAGTCCATCATAATCAAGTCAATGGATAGGTACCTTGGTAACATAGGTGCAACTAAGTCACATCTAATGCTACTTTCAATGCAACTATAGCGATAACACAACATTATAACCAACTATCTACCTTAATCAAGTCAAGAAAAATTGTGGTGCACCATGTGTAAGACAAAAGGCCATTTGTCTAATGAGTCCCACCATAGGGAAAGGGGTTACACCTAACCCTACATTGAGTTCCTTCCCTAGAAAATCTTCAAGTTATTCATGTCAAATTCATAAAACTTATGCACACCTACCCAAGGTGTGTCCCATTCTCTATAAATATTCATCATTATTGATAACATTATTTTGTCACTTATGTCATTAGGGGTTAAGAGTTAAAGTGATCAAATTTAAAGGAGATAATGATTATATGTGTTAAGTATTATTGGATGACAGGTTGTACACCGAGGTTATAGAGGTTATGTGATATACTAAGTATAAGTTAAGGGATATATGTGTTATAAATAATAAGGGTTATAGGGTTCACATAAATTATGGGTTATGGTTTGGAGATTATAGTGCTCGTGTATTATATGGGTTATATAGATTGCATGGGATAGAATTTTCACGTTTGTTGTTAAATAGTTTAGGGATGTTAGTTATTTAGGGTTATATAGTTTTTGGGTGATAGGTTACGAGTGATTTGAGTTAGCAATTATGGGGTTTATAAGGATATAAAATTATAGGTTAGGGGATACATGGGTTAAGAGTTATAATGTTTTAGGCTTAGGGATTATAAGTATTAGGGGTTATCATACTTCGGGGTTAAAGTTTAAGGTTGATATGGATTTTAGGGTTTCTCATAAATATGCATTAGGGAGTGTGGGAAAATGATTATATGTTTTAGGTGTTAGGGTTTGGAGTTAGGTGTTAAAATAAGCTTTAAGATAATATGAATGATATGGGTTATTAGAATTGGATCAGGTGATCAATTTTTGGGGTTGGGGGCCTTAGGGGTTAAGGGTTAGGGTATAATAGTTAGGGGGTTATATATTAAAGAGGTTATTGTTATAAGGGTAATTTATTAGATTTGGAGATTATAGGTGATAGATTTTAGGGGTTGGGGGATCAGGGGTTAAAGTTAGGTGGTTCTATATTAAAGAGGATATGGTTATAAGGGTAATTGGCTATAAATGTTAGGGCATCTATTGGTAAGGGGTTATATTAGAGTTTATAAGTAATATTATGGTTATGGGTAATATTAAATGTTATATAAGCTAGGTGTCAAGAAATATTATTTTTAGGTGTTATAAGATATATGGTTTACATGAGATATAACATTTTTATGTGTTATGAGATATATTGTTTACATGAGATATAACATTTAAAGGGTTAAGTATTACAAGTATTATGACTTAAGGGAGTGAAATTATAGGGTGTAAGGGTTATAGGGGTTATACAATTTAGTGATTATAGGTGTTAGAGGTTACATAGATTATATGGCTTGTATGTGTTAGAGATTATAGAGGTTAACATGTAGGGGTTACAAATATT
>SNQJ01S0055836.1:47389-76815 GCA_010110895.2 Picea sitchensis
ATTGATCTTAAAGTCTGATTGACATATGAAGCTTCACATCAGATTGATTATCATTCACACATAAGCAAAAGGATACCTTTTTTTTGATTGGTTTTTGGATCTTAGAACAATTTTATGAAAATTTTAGCATGATATTGGATTTGTTTGAGAAACAATTACATGAGGATACATCATATTAGTGTTTGATAGTGAAAATAACATTTTTCTCCTTCCATTAAATATGCATTCATTGAAAGAAAAGACTGTTTATCATCTCTTATGCATTTTTTGGGAATTGAGTCATTATACCATCAAGTTTCACTTTCATACACCCCTGAGTAAAGAACAACTACAAAATCAACGCTAATTAAAATTTATTTAGAACATTTTGTTTTTAGAATCTTCCACCAACATTAGACTAGGATTAGCGCTTTGGATTAGGCTGTGAGTAAAACTCTCCAAAGTATTCAAAACAAACACTAGAATATTGCGATAGGGAGAACAAATTCAATTGTTGTATAGGCTTTCTGGGATCCCCCTCTCACACAGGGGTTACGCACGAGGTCGCGTTCGAGAGATTTACAGAGATTATCCCTTTGTGGTTCAACCGTTCATAGTAGTCAGATTGTGTATTGGAGGTTCTTCTTGAGGTTCAACTATTTTCATTTGGTCTCGGTGCTTCATGAATTCCGAATCCGTTCGGGGTCATATGGAGTTCTACTGGTCCACTTGTCCTCAGTTATCTCAAAGGATTTAGGACTTGTTATCCTGCCCATACGTTCAGAATGTACTATCGACTGTACCCGCCTAGGGGCTGACTACGAGTTGGTGTCCTTAGTAGCCATAATATTTAGGTTCTTACACAAGGTGACAGTGAAGGGAAGTTTCACTATACCTGGAATAGACGTTGGTCAAACTCACTTGGGCTCCTTGGAGGGTAAATCCACAATTACTACGTGGAAGCTTGCACCAAGGCATAAGTCCATTAAGGAGGTCACCATCGTAATTGTTCCACCCGCTCATATCCTAGCCCCTTCTTGAATTGATCACACGACGTTGGATTTCATCACCAACTAGTATGGTCATCAAGAGAAGGTTTTTTGTTTGCTTGGTTTTTGATTCCTAGATTTGATTAGTGTATGCTGTTTATTTTCGTTAGTCAACCATAGATTTAGTTTTTTGTTCGTTACTTAGCTCAAGCAAAATTGGCCTTTGTCGTTCATGTAGGATGCAAGGGTTACCCCCAGAAGATACCAAGGGTTATCTACCTTTACTTCCCAACTCTTCAGAAGGCCCTCTTGAGGCTCATAACGAACTAGGCTCTGAGGTTGGAAGCACACACTCTCTGGAACAGTTCCGAATTGTATCTAATTCTTTGGAAGCTTTTCAAATCAACCCAACTTTGAGTATTAGGCGAGAACCGCATTTGCTGTGGATGAAATCATCTAGAGAGGTTGTTGTTATTGAAGAGAATGAGGTACCCACCGGACCTCACGAAGGATCTAGAGTAGAGGATCCCTTTTTCCAAAGTGAATCATTTAGGACCCTGACTCATACTGTTGGAACCTCTGGTTTTGATTCTGTCCCTTTGACAGTCCGTGATCTATATGGTAACCTAGGAGCGAGTCCTAATCGACCCATGGCATCACAAGTGCCCGAGACATCTGTTAGTTACATGGTACCTTTAAATCACTTTACTGGTACGACCAATAATGTCATCACAGTTGCATACCAATTATTGTTTAGTTCTCACTCGGAACCCAATATCCAGATGGCCCATTCCACTATGGTCCCGCATGTTGCTACAATCCCCACCGAAAATGTGACACCATCCCAGGCTCCGATTGGAACACCACTTAGACCAAATCCATCTGTTCCACTTGGGTACAAAGTTTTGAATCCTTCCATTACCAATACTACCCAGGTTACACCCAGAGGTTCTATTCCTACACCTTTGTTTGGAGGAACTGGTCTTGGTGGCTCTAATCTAGTTGGAGTCTCCGGTCATTCATTTTCTAGTTTCCAGATCCCTCTGGGCACTCAAACTCACGCTGGGGGGAAACCTCCATTTCAGAGTCAAACTCAAATGGGGACACAATCTCAGCTTGGGGGGAAATCTCAGACTGGAATCCCTAACTTGTCATATGGACATAATGTGACACCAAATCCTTGACACATTCCTTTTCCGGGAAATACACTATTCCCTGGGGGGCAACATCCTCAAGGAAAAAAACAACCTTATCCTCCTTATGAACATAATGTCTATCCTCCTTATGGGAAAACCCAACAACTGACTTATAATCCTCATAACCCATCAGGTTATCCTCTATATCCACATGTTTCTCAACCGTCATCAAATCCTGTTTATTCTGGTCAGCAACAACCGCATGTAGGAGGACCTACTGGATACAATTATCCACCTAACCTAGTTTATGGTCCTACTGGTGTCCCTATGCCACACCAGTATCATCCTCATGTTAATTGACAACTACCATTTCTCGCGACTCTGGATCTCCCAGACTTGTCTCGGTTAACCAATGATCCTATATTGCATTATCCTTTTTGGCCAGTCATCCCTGCTAAATTACCTTCAGATATTACAAAATTTGATGGTAAAGCTAGAGAAGACTCAAAAAATCATGTGATGGCTTTCCATTTATGGTGTTCATCGAAATCCTTAATGGACGATTCTATCCGTTTACGTCTTTTTCAGCGAACATTTACGGGTTCAACAACCAAGTGGTATATCGAACTTCCATGTGGTTCTTTCCAATATTTCAACTCCCTTGCCATGTCCTTTCTCACACACTTTTAACTACCCATTTGATACAAGACGGGTACCGAACTCTTGACCTCCCTTCGCCAGACAAACTCCATGCATATCTCTCATCATTTTCATGAGTGGAGACGACGACGAAGGTTGATCAAAGCAGTCATTCCTGACCAATTATTGGTGGAATGGTTTACTAAATCACTATTACCCCCAATTTCTCGTGATGTCACCATGGGTGGTGTAGTCATCGAGGAAGAGGCCATTTCTCGGGCTCAGTACTTAGATTTGGTTTATTCATAATCTGGTACTTTGTATGAGTTGATCCCAAATTCTACCCATGAAAATACCGATCCATCCATACTATCATCCACGTCACATGCAGATGGAGTTATCGGCTCCGTCAAAACCCAATTTGTTTCCTAGTCGACTGGAATGACAAATTGATCTGCTCTGGCATCCACTCCCAGTTCAACCACACCCTCCTCTACCTCCCTCCAAACTCAAATATCTGAGGTGAATGTAGTTCAATATGCCCCTTCACAACAATCCAGAGGTAATAAGAAGACAAAGAATAAACCGAAGAAGAATAATAACAACGAACAACCGAAAGTTCAAAACCCACCACCTGCTACCGAAAATCAACCATAACGGAAGCCAAAATTCCCATGTCTTATTTGTGGTGATGATCACTACACTCGAGACTGTCCACATCACAATGAAGTGGCCAAACTTTTTAAGGGGAATTCCCAACCCGCCGTGCTTACTCGGCCTTTTCCTCAACAACAATCTATGGTTGCTCAAATCCCCTCTTTAGGGGGTAGTTCCAACAACCCTTATCATGATGACGCCTCGACAAGTGCCCATATTTATCTATTAAATGAGATTGAT
The DNA here is from genome assembly GCA_010110895.2 of Picea sitchensis. Taxonomy (NCBI): domain Eukaryota; kingdom Viridiplantae; phylum Streptophyta; class Pinopsida; order Pinales; family Pinaceae; genus Picea; species Picea sitchensis. The sequence continues at coordinate 51,030 of SNQJ01S0055836.1, forward strand.
TTAACCACCCGCTCTACGAATTACGACACACCAGTTAAACCTGACAAAGGAAAGGCCACTAACGGTACTTTACTGGATCCATCACCATCCTCCGTTAGTCCTCCATATGTTAGTCCTCCGTCTGGATCACTTTAGATCAAGAAACCTGTGTTTGAATCTATCTTACGCCCTCCTAAGAGAACCATTCGTGAATCTACCTTTAATCCTATTTCACATGCCACCCAGAACTACAACATTGTTGAAGATTTGGCTCAAGCACCATGTGCTATGTCCACGTTAGAAGTTCTACAAAACTAACCCAGTCAATGTAGAACGCTCTTGGCTGCTATTGGCGCTTTTGATCCTGAGTCATCCAACAATATCATGTTTAACCTGGAAAATTTTACATCTCGACTCTCCCACCAACTTGCTTTCCAAATTGATGTTGTTGTTCACAATCAACAAATTCACCGAACTATCTTGGATGAGGGAGCCTCTACTTGTGTCATGTCTTTAGAATGTTGGAAAGGTTTAAAATCACCCACACTTAACAAATCCCCAACGATGTTGCGCACATTCGATGGGCGAGGTTTTCATCCCCATGGAACCTTACAGTCCTTATCCATCCAGTTGGGCGGCAAAACCGTCTTTGTTGACGTTGAGGTGGTCGATGCTCCCCTCGATTACAACTTGTTACTTGGAAGAAGTTGGTTTTATGCTATGAATGTCGTTGCTTCGTCGGTGTTTCGATGTGTACAATTTCCTCATCAGGGAAATTTTTTCACTGTCGATCAATTATATTTCTGTACACCCAACGCTCACGCTCCCACTACCAAAAATATTCCATTCTTGGGAGATCACAAGATCATGTATGAAAGTTTTGGTGTAGGATTGTTAAAATATTCCACCCTCATGGGTACCTTCCCTGCACCACTTCCTCCTACCATGCATCATATTTCCACCGTCAATATGATTTTGACCACGACTTATCATTATTTGGAATCATCTGATGCCTGGATTGTACCTAGTCCTCTATAGTTCGATGTGCTAGGTGACACCATGCCACTTAGTCCAGTCGAGGCTTCATACATTTCTATTCAATCAACATCTCTCTCTTTAGATGACCAACATATCTTGGCACCCGACACTTACTCGATGCCATCTTGGTTAAATTCCTTGACGTCTTCTTTTGACTACATTTCTCAAATCTTTCCATCCGATGAATCTATCATGGAAATGATTAGCATTGATGACGTACCTTGGGATGATAACCATCATCGATCCTCTTTTCTTCCACCTCTTGAAGAAATAAAGGAAGATATACACTCTATCTTCCCTCCCAATGTTATCGACTTTCCACAATCACCCATAATTACACAAGATACTATTTCTGAGGGGAATTTAGGCAAGATTACCTCTACGGTCATTACTGACATTTCGATCAAGGAAGGTGTCGTGGAAAATATTAATCTTGATGTTAATTGTTCACCCGAGGAAGTGGTTTCTTATACCGCTTTATTTAAAGAATTCTGCGATGTCTTCACTTGGAGCTACAAGGAAATGCCAGGGATCGATCCTTTGATCGTTGTGCACGAGATTAAAACCTATCTAGGTGTAAAACCTGTTCAACAAAATCTCCGCCCGGTCCATCCTAAGAAGACCACGACTATTAAGGCAGAATTTGAGAAATTATTGAAATCTGGCTTCATCTATCTTGTCTCTTTGATGGAATGGGTTTCGAACATTGTTCCAGTCACTAATAAGAAAGGGACCATTCGTGTTTGCGTTGATTATAAAGATCTCAATAAGGCTTGTCCGAAAGACAACTAACCTATTCCCTTCATCAACCAGATCATTGATAATTGCGCAGGTAGTGTGATTTTCTCTTTCATGGATGGCTTTTCAGGATACAACCAGATTGACATTTTACTTGTTGATCAACATAAGACAACCTTCATCCTCCCGTGGGGAACTTTTTCCTATCGGAAACTATCGTTTGTCCTAAAAAACGCTGGTGCTACATTCCAACGGTCCATGTCATATGATTTCCACGATATCAAACATATTGCGGAACCTTACCTCGACGATTTACCTACCCATTCATCACGTTGATCAGACCATTTTGGTCATCTATGGGCTATTTTTATCCGATGCCGGTTCTACCGCATTCGTTTGAACCCACATAAGTGTATCTTTGTTGTTGAATCAGGTCGACAACTCAGATTTGTTGTTTCCAAGGCCGAGATTCGGTTGGATCCCTTAAAAATTAAGGTTATCCTTGCTTTACCTCCACCTAATAACTGACACAACTCCAAAGTTTGCAGGGAAAAACAAACTTTATTTTCCGTTTCATTTGTAACTACGCTGAGATTACCAAAGGATTTATGCGATTGTTGCAGAAAGACACCCATTTCATCTGGGATGACACTGCTCAATGATCTTTTGCCGCTCTTAAGCATGCATTGACCAATGTACCTCTGTTGCATCCTCCGAATTACACGGAGGACTATATCCTTTACTTAGCAGCCTCTACTTCCACTATTGCCATGGTGTTGTTTCAAGAGGACCCTAATGGTGAGGAACACGTGATATATTAGTTGAGAAAAAGTCTATCTGGTCCCAAGCTCTGATATTCACATGTTGAAAAGTTGGCTCTGGCAGCCATCATCGTTGTCAAGAGATTTCGTCATTACATTTTTCTACACACCACCATAGTTATCGCGGACTCTAACCCCATGTATCACATTCTAACACGTCAAGTTCTTGGTGGAAAATATTTCAAATGGATCATCATCCTTCAGGAATTCAATCTCGATTTTGCTAAGTCCAAAGCTAAAAAATCATTGGTGTTTGTGGAGCTTATCTGCGACGTTCCCTATGCTGATGAATACACTGAACCCATAGATTCTCTACCTGATGAAACTTTGTTCCTCATTAGCATGTCCAATCCTTGGTATGGAGACATCCTTCTTTATCTCTAGACCCAACATTTTGAGCCTGATATCTCTCATGAAGAGCGTCATCGTATTCACCATCATTCTCGTTGCTACCTTATCATTGGTGACACTCTGTATCACCATGGTATTGATACTATCCTACGACGATGTTTGACTCATGAAGAGGCTGAACGCGTTCTTAATGACTATCACCTTGGAGCTTGTGGCAGTCATCTTTCTGGGATGGCTACAACTCAGAAAATATTACGTGCCGACTACTTTTGGCCCTCTATTTTCAAAGATTGTATTGAGGCAGTCAAAAAATGCCCACCCTGCCAAGTTTTTCACAAAAAGGCATGCACCCACCCTGCTCCACTGCATCCCATTATTTCCATCGACCCCTTTGCTAAATGGGGCATTGATTTCATGCAGTGTAAGCCTACCTCAGCCGGGGGGCACAGTTACATCATCGTCGTCGCCGATTACTTCAAAAAATGTGTTGAGGCTATGCCTACCTTTTTGAATGATGGCCGTACTGTAGCTCTTTTCTTTTTCAAACACATCATCACTTGCTTTGGTGTTCCACAAGCCATTGTCATTGATCATGGTTCACACTTTCAGAACTAGATGATGAGTGAGTTGCATGCCAAGTTGGGTTTTCTCCATGAAAACTCATCCCCGTACTATCGTCAAGCGAATGGACAAGTTGAAGCTATCAAAAAGGTCCTTAACACCATGATTCAATGTATGGTAGGGGAAAACAAGACATCTTGGAATCTACAAATTTTCTCCGCTCTCTGGGCTTACCGTACTTCAGTGAAAACTGCTACTGGATTCACTCCTTTCCAGTTAGTATATGGCATAGAAGTTGTTTTACCAAACGAGTGCAAAATTCCCTCGTTGAAACTCAAAGTAGAACTCCTGCCTCACACTTCTGTCGAAGAAGAACGCTTCTTACACCTGACCAGGTTGGATGAAACACGTCGTGATGCCACTCTTGTTAACAAGACATATCAAAAGCAAATCAAGAATCAATACGACAAATCCGTCCACCCTCATACTTTTGCAGAAGGAGACCTAGTCCTCGTTTATGACCAAGCTCATGATAAGTTAGGGACATGTAAGTTATAACCTCCATGGCATGGTCCTTACATCGTGAAACGTGTTTTAGATAGAGGTGCCTACGAGCTAGTTGACTACGACGAAATCTCCCTGGGTGAGCCTCGAAATGGGCTTTACCTTAAGAATTACTATGCATAGAAAATCTAGCATGCGTGCTTTGTACACTATTGTATTTTAGTTTGGTGTGTCTTTTCTTTTGCATGCTCGAGTTTTTGCCTTAGCCGCTTATACTGTGTCTTGTGTTTTCATTCGTAGATGACATCTTCCTTTCCTATCTTTGTCGGGTTTGCGGATGGCACTAGTCGACACACCCAAAATGTTGCTTCTGCAACTTGGGTTGTTTACCACTCTGATGAGTTGGTGAGTTCAGGAGGTATTTGCTTAGGATCGACAACTAATAACATGGCAGAATTGTAAGTTTTAAACATGTGAAGTAAAGCAATGCATATAGATTCTTAAGCAAAACAAAATTTAATCAATGGCTCATACACAGAGTACACAGATATTTTATACCAGAAACCCTCCACCAGGAAAACATTTCTTATATTCATTATATTGAATTTCACCATTCACCATACATTATATATACAATTTTTTTAGGTATTCCATAGATACCAAAACTCTAATCCCTTAATCCGGGATTAATTTACAAAACCGCTAAAAATAGCAAAAACCACCCAAAAATAAATTTTGGGGCACTGCCCTGAACACTGTGCATTACCAGGGGGGGGCATACCTTCCCCCCCCTGGGAACCCCCTAGGAAAGCACCCGACACACATGACATAAAGGGCACTACTAGAGGGATCGTCAGACGCTGTTGTCATATCTGACGCACCCACACACACACATGCAAAGAATATAACACATACCCAACAAGAATATCATGCTATCATCAGAATTTTAACCGAAGCCTCCTCCCTAGGTGTTTCTCATATGATCGTTAACATAGACTCTCAACTTGTGGTTTGTCAACTTAATCGAATCTATGCTATTCACAATCCTATCCTGCTACGTCTCCACTTACGAGTTCATCATCTTGAACTAATGTTTGATTTTATCGAATACAAACACATACCAAGAGAACTCAATACCATTTTGGATTCGTTAGCCAATTACATCATGGATCAGTATCTTGCACATAGATAAGGTTTCATAAAGGAAATAAATCATAAATCACATGTAAATTAAAACACATCACATTAAAAACATCATTTTTCACTTTAAACTCGGATATATATATATGGCGTGACATAAAATGTTTGATTACATCAAAAATGTACATAGAAGGGAAAAATGTTGGGTCCTCATGCCCATAACATCATCATAAATACTATACAAAAATATTAGTGAGGTCCTAGTCCTCCCGCATCACATTGTGCTCTAAGTAGCACACCACCGCACGGGATACTCGTCTCAGTAAAGAGTTAATACTCTCAGGGAATCCCACTGTGTGTCTATGAAAGTGCAAGGGTACGTCCTCCCTCTCAAGAGGAGGGATACCTATCATAAGACCACAAAGGTTTGTCTCCACCTCTCGGAGACCTCCTGTCGCTACCTCATGATCTACTGCCTTCTGAGCATCCCTGCAGTTCCCCAATGCTGGTATCTCTTCCAGACGTGTTTCTCCCCTTTCTGCATGATGAAACGATACATCCGTTAGGAACTCTTCTATGTACCCAAAAAAAATAATATAAGTTTTTAAAATAAAAAAAACACTTGACAAGATCATTTTTGGTTTCTTACCTAAATCCACCCCATCTGGAAGGACCAGGTCCATACTTCCTCGAAAATCCACTACGGTGTATGGGAAGTCTTCTAGCATGATCAATTGGCGTCCCAGCCAAGCGAAGAAGTCACCAGTGAACCTGAACTCTGTCTTTGATCCTAATCTTAGAGACAGGCTAGTCCATCGCTCCATACGTGGTTCTCTCACTAGCTGTACTCTTAATGCAATCTGAGGTTGCATCTAAGGAATGTGTTCTAAGAAGAACGAAACCAAGAAGGAACCATATCCGAACTTCTTTTGTTGCCCTTCTCTGCATATTGTAATATGCTCCTTCACATTCTGAAGGAACCCTACACTCCAGTTAAACAGTGTTGGCTCTAGACACTGTAAACCATAGGCCAACTGTGATCTTGAAACTAAGTGTAAGATGGTACTTCCTGCTATACTCGTAATGGAAAATAGAATGGATTGAAGAGGTAGATCCCTGATGTCTTTGATTGCGATTCTACCCCCCACTAACCTCGATCCTGGGACATAATGGTTTTCCAAGTACTCATCCACAGGCACAGGAAGTGCCCTCTGTCCCGATAAAACAATGAGGGTCTCTCTCTTTGAGAGGTCGGTCAAGAAGTACACATGTTCCAACTCGATGGTAAGAAGCTACGTTCCAATTTGGAACCCTTGTTCTGCAACGTTCCACAACCCAATCATATACTCGAGAAGAAGAATCTCTTTCTTCATTTTTTGCATTTAGAAGAACTTGAGGAGACTGCAATTCCTCAAGGTGGCCCTTGATTGGGGACTTTGCAAGGTGGCCACATCATCGAGCTCATGCTCTCTTTCTTTCCACTCAATCATGACTTTTTCCTAGTTTACCTACAATTATCAACAACCAAAAGTCATTAGTCACGTTTTTTCGGCAATTATTGGGCAATAAAAAACTTTAAAAAGCATTCTTATTCTTTCTATGAGGACAACGCCCCCTATACACATACACCAGGGTGCCAATGCTCCCCTAATATGGCCACCAGGGCGTTGTGAAAAAAAAAACACCCCCCTTTACATTCTGAACACGCGCTGGCATTTTTTTGGCAATTTTCCTTGTGTATTTCGGGCAACGTGCCTCTCATTCTCACATCAGAGCGTCGACATTTTCCTTACCAACTTAGAGGGGCATTTAAAAAATCAGACAACACTCCCCCTCTAATTCTAGAGGAACGCTGATCTTCTTTGGGCACTTGAGACAACCAAGTGCATCTTTTTTAAAGCCCAATGATTGCCTAAAAACAAAATTTAAACCATACAAATTGAAGAGAGGAAGAAAAACACCAACTTGATCCAGACGACGATAGAAATAGCTAACCGTAGCTCCGGCATCGAACAAAGGAAGATTCACCCTCCAAAGCTCAAATTCTCCACTGCTACAAATCTTTGCACAAATGAAATGGTAAAAGGCACTTTTACCCCATTTTACTATTATAAATTTCATTTTTGCCTAAGACATAATTTTTTGGGACTTGAAAAATATTTTGGAGGCCTTATTAATACACTGGCATGCAGTTTTGACATTATTGATAGGTTTCAGAGCAGTTTTTTTCATTTTTAATCTTGTCACATTATCGAGCATAGTCTTAGTTCGTTCTCACACTCGAAAAAACATAAGAACGCACAGAGTAAACTTTTATCTTTTTTTTGGACTCGCATGGATACACGAAAAAGGAACCCCTTGGAGTCGTCTTTAAGATCTTTTCAGACTCTCTAAACATGAAAAGATTGTCGAGTGATCTTGCTTCCTTTCCCACTCGTTAAAAGGTTTGAAAGGGCCTCTTTCGAGTGATAATTTATCTCTTTTTCGGCCTCGCGAGACTAACATTACGAAAAATGACAACACTGGAGTCGTCTTTAAGTCATTTTCAGACTCTCTAAATATGAAAAACCACCTAGTTTACCTTCTCTGGACTCGTTAAACAATCATACATTGAAGGGCCCATATGAGACTGAACCCTTACTTCTTCTAGTTCGTTAAATGAAGGAAGAGGGACTTACCGAAGGTGAGTTATATCGAGCATGTGTTACCCTCCTTGAGCTCGTTAAATAAAAAAGAGGTACTCGTCTATCTGGATGGGGGAAAAAATTGAAAGAAGCAAGCCAAGCAATTTTTGAGAACATTACCAATAACTCTTACAATTGCCCTTGAACACGACACTCTGTCTTTGCACACATTTTAATCCACTGAACCTCTGCATTGAACCAATCCTCTAATTTTTCTTACTCCTTTGGGTCACCTGACAAACTGATAGTATCCACTGCATCATCATGTTTTGGTCCATGTCATGTTTCTGCTGTCGTGCCTTAGTGTTCAAGGGAATTATCTGCCTCAAGAGTCAACCATCACAAATTCCTGTTTCAATACCCGTGTCAGTCCATGTTCTTTTGATCCACCAATTACATATATGTGTCTGTTTCATGTCGTTGATGGGGGATACATCAAGGCCCTCCTTCGACGAGTCTGTTCCTATTGACTTCAACATATTATCCATGAACTAGACTTAGAAATCAGTTAGTACCTTGGGACCCACATGCCTCAATGGCAAGCCTCGTCACGTCCAACAATGGGTTTACATCATTGACCTCTGATCGGATGATTCCACGGATGTTCGACTTCAGCTCATCCATTCACATTCATTGGAATGTACTAGAGTATCTTGGGAATCATTGACATCAATGGTTATTTCCCTCGCGCTTGTTAACGGTTTACCTCATTGACCGATAATCAAGTGGTTTCTTCCATGTTCGACATCAAGACATCTATTCACATGGCTAGATTCGTACTACATCGGGATCGGTAAGAAGACCCTGGGTTGAGTCTTCACTCTTATATGTACTTTTCCCAGGTTGCGACGAAGTTTCTTTTCAACATTGACACATATATTGTCACATAGATCCACTTTGTATTGGTCTTGGATATGTCTTGTCGTTTCGTAGATCCATTGTGTATTCTTCGTGGCTACTATCAGTTCAGGTCATAGGAGTATAGATCCACATTGTATCTTCAGTGGCTATACCTTTTTTCAATATAATTATGGATCTACAATGTATTTTATGGCGGCCTTACCTTGAAAGTCTTTATCACTTAAGCATAGGTATGCCTGCCTTGGGTTTGAAACATGTCATAATATTTTTTTGATGGTTGTGTGCAACTTCTTCCAGGTTCTCTGAGTCCATACCCCTTGCTTGAAAAAGTATACAAAGTACTTCAGTCATCTGCTTCTATCTTCTAACTTCGCACTTTGGGGGGAAATTTGTTACACATCAAAATTACTCACTACGATGATGGCCTAGTTCCGTCATTACCAATGTCACAAGTGTCTCATTTTGGCCACAAGTGTCGCAAACATCATATTTTCATCTTGCCTATGTCATGTCTCAGACGACATTATCAAGAACAGTCAAAAGACACCTCAAAAGATTGTTTTTTAAGAGGAGAAATCATTTGACAGAGAGTACAAGTCTTTTGCCATGGAAACAACCAATCAAAAATCAATTTTGGAAGGCAACGCTCCCCTATACACTGTCAGGGAGTGCCAATGCTCTGTGACCTCTTTTGGGGGAGCGTTCCAACACTTTGTGCCCCATTCTGAGGGAGTGATGGCCTTTTTTGAGCAAATTTTGGATTGTTCAGGAAAATCAGGGAAGAATCCCCTCATATCTGGAGTTGGTTGGATTCAGATCTGAGGTCAAGGCTTGATCTTAGGGAAGATATACAACTAAAGGAGAATAATCCTCAACTTATCCCTAGAATATCTTAAGTGGTTAGGCCTTTCCAAGGATATATAAGGAGGCATCTTCATGGTGAAAGGGAGAGACATTGAAGGCATCAAACTTATGATCTCATAAGGGAGATATCATTGAAGCATCACCATTTTGTGTGGATTACTTGAGAAAAGGGTTGGAAAAGGAGAGTTGGAAGAGGCTGCTACACCTTCATCAAAGGTCTGTAAGTATTCTATGTTGTTCTCATCTATATACATATGCTCTTGGTCTGTTTCTTTCAAGGTTGTGTTTGTTCTACATGAACTTGTCTCTATTAGATAGATCTGGTTTCAATCTGATCTTAGTAGAATAGGAAGTTTGTTCTATCATTGTTGGTTTGCAACACTTGTTGAGGAGCTTAGGGATCAAAGCTCAGCTCAGACTGTGAGAGGACAAACAACATTTAAAAGGTACTTGTTTCTTTCTCTTCTCTATACTTTAGTTTAACTAGATTTAAAAGGATGTCAGTGACCAACGTTAGCACCCTTTCTGTCTTGGTCTTAGGATTCTAGAGGCAAAGAGGGAATCCACTTGTCCGCAAGGGGATTCTCCTGTAACAGTGGGGTACAATGAGTCTTTGAAGGCATATTGTATCTACATCCTTGGTCAGAGACAGATTGAGGTGAGAAGAGATGTTACCTTTGAGGAGGAGGTAGCCTTCAAGAGATATAGAGGATCTCACATGAAGATTGATAGTAAGAGACAGAAAGAGATGATTCCTTATCCCCTTCACCCTCCAATAGTTCATAGGGAGACAATTGAGCATATTGATCCAATTGATCTTGTTGATCGTGTATCTCCAGTTGATGTTCCCAGAGATACTGCAGTAGGTTAGAAGAGACCTACATGGGCTCGTCAAAATCTGTAGGAGGCAGAAGGACATGCAACTCCTCATGGTACCTTCCGAGAGAGAAAAATACCTCAAAGATATTCATTTTATGCCAAAACTATGAACCAAATCATTGATTTGAGCCTTCCTGTTATGAGGAAGCATCTAGTCATCCAATATGGAGAGATTCCATGATGGAGGAGTACCATTCCATCATGAAGAATGATGTGTGGGATATTGTTCCAAGACCTGAGGGGAAGTATGCAATGACTTCCAAGTGGATCTATAAGATCAAATACACAGCTGATGAGAGCATCGAGAAGAAAAAAGAGAGATTTGTTGATAAAGGATTTTCTCAGGTGGAGGGAATATATTATGAGGAGACATTTTATCCTATTGCTTGATACACTTCTATCAAGATGATTATTTCCCTTGCAGAATCTATGGGTTGGAGACTACATCATATGGGTGTGAAGGCAACCTTTCTCAATGGAGATATTGAGGAAGAAGTATACAACGAGAAACCAGATGGTTTCGTGATACATGAGAAGGAGTCTCATGTGTGCAGGTTGAAAAAGGCCCTATATGGACTCAAGTAGGCACCTCAATATTGGTATGTGAGGATTGATGGACACCTGATGAGTTTGGGCTTCAACAAAAGTTTTGTTGATCCCAACCTGTACTACAAGATTGTTAATGGTGAGTCCCTAATTTTGGTCCTCCACGTTCATGATTTATTCCTACAATGGTATAGATAAACTTAATGTTGAATGAAATTATGCATTGGCCTCTGAGTTTGATATGAAAGACCTTGGTATGATGCACTACTTCTTGGGACTAGAGGTGTGGCAGAGAACATATGAGATATTTATGAGTCAGGGAAGTACACAGTTGAGATATTGAAGAAGTTTGGGATGTTGAAATGTAATCCCATGGCTACACCAATGGTGATGTATAAGAAGAAACTAAGTGTATCTTATTCCGACTCCAATGAGATTGATTCGAACCTGTACATACAATTCATTGGATAATTGATGTATCTATATAACACCAAACCAACTATTTTCTATGCAGTGAGTGCACTTAGCCATTTCATGAGTCAGTCGAGAAAGACACACTGGATTGTTGTGAAGCATGTGTTGAGATACCTGTGAGGCACAATTGGACATGGTATAATATATACTTCTAGTATTGACATGATATTTTAGGGATATACTAACTCTGATTGGGCAGGGAGCGAGCAGTGGACATGAAGAGAACCTCCAAGTGTTGCTTCACTTTGGGATCTTTCATGGTTTCCTAGTGTAGCAGGAAACAAAATTCTGTGCATTTGAGCACTGTAGAAGCATAGTACATTGCATTGAGTGTAGAAGTCCGCGAAGTAGTGTGGCTTTGCAAGCTCCTTGTAGATTTATTTGGACATGTATTGGATTCCACCATTATTCATTATGATACCCAGAGTTGTGTGAAGCTATCAAAGAATCCAGTGTTTCATGACAAATCGAAACACATTGAGATCAAGTACCATTACATCCGAGACATGGTGTAGAGGAAGGAAGTATTGTTGCAGTACCTTCCTATAGATGAGTAGGTTGTTGATGTTCTTACCAAACCCCTTACCAGGACGAAGTTTGAGTACTTTCTTGACAAACTTGGCATGGTAGAGAATGCCTCCCTCACTGCGAGGGAGTGTTAATGCTTACAACTTATTGAGACATTCTCTAGATAGTAATCCTCTATGAATGAGTTGTGTTGATAAATGAGGAGTGGTAATGGTAGAGAATGCCTCCCTCGCTGCGAGGGAATGTTAATGCTTACAAATTATTGAGACATTCTCTAGATAGTAATCCTCTATGAATGAGCTATGTTGATAAATGAGGAAACTTATCCGAGAGGGATAAGTGGATTTGGTCTTATAGCCCAACATCCCTTGTGGAGGGCACATGAGGACACGTAAAGAGAGTTGACCTTGACATCACACACTATGGGGAGTTGACCCTAGTATTTTTAGACAGAGTAGCCTCTAGAAGTCCATATCGTACTCATTTGTGTCTGAGTTGAGTTAATCTGTGAGGACACTTATCCGAGAGGGATAAGTGGGTTTGGGATTATATCCCAACGTCCCTTGTGGAGATCACATGAGGACACATCAAGGTTGTTTACCTTGACATCACACACTATGGGGAGTTGACCCTAGTGTTTCTAGAGGGAGTATCCTATAGAAGTCCACATGGGAGTGTCATGTGTGACAAACCTTTTGCTACAATGTCTCAAGTAAGCATCGGGAGGACCTTCTCCTAGATTGGGCTGTAGACCAAGGGAGATAGGATGCATTTATCACAAAGGTGTACTTGTGGTAAATGGGCCCAGGCATAGTCCTTCCTTGATCATGACAAGGAATAATATGGTCTCAAGGTGATTTCCACGTGTCAGTTAGCATCGAGATTCCATTCAATCACAGGGGTGTACCTGTGGTGAAGAAAATTAGTGTGGTGTTTTTCCTAGTCATGGTGATTTTACAAGGAATGATAAAGACTCAATATGCTAGATGTTATCACATGCAGACCCAGAGTGAGACTAATCTCAGAGAGATTCAATTGGCTCGAAGGGAGAGTCGCAGGGGGAGTTTCTGCTCTATTCAGGTGGGAGAGAGACATCTTCAAGGATTGATATACATGTGTCATGAGTCTAGGGAGAAGTTTGTATACTTCAGAGACAAACTTGGAATGATGAAGAATGTCTCCCTCGTTGAGAGGGAGTGTTGATATTTGGACAACATCGGAAAGACATTCTCCTAGATTAATAATTAATAATATAATTATTGATTATTAAATACAATAAGTAATAATAATAATAAATAGTCATTGATTATCCAAGGGATGCATCCTTTCATGGATGATCACCATATGTTCTCTATATATGGAACACTCATCATTGTAATAATACATCGATCATATCAAATATACAATATCATCTCACATAAAAATTAAACACATTTATGTTGGAGATACTTCACACACACCTAGGATTTATTGTTCCTAAGGTTTTCCCTATGTTTATTAGTCATTATTCAGTCTCATATATTTTAGGGGAATATTCCTCTAGGAGAATATTCTCTTCAGTTCACACTTCAGTTTGATCAGTTGAGTGGAGTCTAGATGCCACATTGGGATTATCACCATGCAACATTGGGATCATCACCAAATAGTGTGCATTGTCCTTGGGATCATCACCATACTAGCACATTATTCATGATTTCTTGATCTCCTCCTCACTTCACTCGGTTTCATTCAGTTAACTGAAGACTGGGAGACTAGTTAACTCAGACTAGGTAGCAGTTCACTCTCGTAACTGCCTAAGAGACTAGACTAGGTGGAAGTTTTCTCCTCTAACTACTGGTGTGTGTCCAGATCAATTTAGACCACCACTATGGTGCATTGTATTCTCCTCCAGTTTGCATTAGTTGAGTTATACAAAGTATATCATGTGAAAATTATCATTCATTCATTTGGTTAATGAGAATTCTTCCATTCTTTCTCTTCTGCTTCTCTTTTCTCATATTTTCTCTACCACTGTGTATGTCAATTCCTATATAGATCTATTATGTGCAGGTTCAAAAAATTTACATGGTATCATAGCCGATGGAATGCTATGGAAAATACACACCAAATTATTTTTGCAGGTACCGAAGATTGAAGACATCGGAAAAATGGAATTTCCAAAAAAAATCATTCTTACACTGTACAATTTATTTGCATGGAAGGAGAATATGATAATGCATATTTGAGGCAGAGGATTATACTTGTTAACCATGAAAACGGATACAGAACCAACATCATCCATAGAAAAATCCAAGTATCTAAATCGAATGGATGAAGCGTTTGGAACAATTTGCAGTCTCATCTCTCCTGAACTCCTCTTTCACATATCCTCTTGTAAAACTCCCAATGAATCCTGGATCACCATGGAAGGGATTTTTTGAAAACATGACGATATGAGAGGACATATGCTCGAGGTGGAATTTCTTACCTTGGATCCGAAAACCTTCGACAATCTCCAAGATTTCTTTACCAAATATAAGGATTTGTTGTCACAACTCAAGGCTTGCGGGGTTGATAAATCTAAGGAGGAGAAACAAATGGTTCTCACCATTCTCTCCAAAATTGGTCCAAAATACTTAGTGTTTGTATCCACATTTTATTCAGTTAGATTCGCCTCTTTATCTACCTGGACGATACCCTCTCTTGAGGCCTTTATCAAGTCTCTAACACAAGGGCATAACAAGCTCATCAATACGGGAAAAATAAAAGGCCCAAAGGCGCATGCACTTACTGTGCAAGATGGAAGTGGTCATAAATATCAGAAATATAAAGACAAATACAAAAGGAAATCACATGCAAATCCAAAGAAGGAAGGGTACTCAAAACCCTTCAACAATGCCTCCAAATCCAAAGGTCGAAAGGGAAGAAAAGGGGAGAAATGCACTTACTGTCATAAAATATTCCATCCAGAATTTGCATGTATGCGGAAATAGATAGATATAATGACCCAAATACTTCAACAAAGAAACCTTGGAGATCACATTCCTGAGGGTGCCAAGAAGAAGAAGCCAAAAGATCATAATACTAAGAAAGGAAATTCTAGCCATGCCTTGATTGCCATCAACTCCTCTCCCGATGCTTGGATCGTAGATTCAGGTGCATCACACCACATGGATGCCACAAAAGAAGTCTATTCTTCACTGGATTCATGCAAAGGTCCTCCTATTCTGATGGGGGACAACTCTCCAGTTGAGGTCACCGACAAAGGAAGAATTGAACTCAGAAATGGAAGCTTTGAGAATGTACTTCACGTTCCCAAAATTTCTATCAAACTTGTCTTCATGTATCAGATGACTAACTCCGACACCAGAAAGATATTCATATTCACACATGATGCAATGGATATCTATGAAATTCAAACCAATTCCATGGTTGCTATCGGTGAGGTAAATCATCAATCTGGACTCTACACATTTTTTGAATTTATTGAACTAGATTCTGCATTACTGCTTACCCATGCCGATGAAAGAAGTAGGATATGGCATGAAAGGTTCATGAATTTAAATTTCATATCTATGCAACAACTTAGCAACCAGTGGATGGTTGATGGTCTACCTAACATCCACTTCTCCAAAGGAATTTGTGAAGGATGTGTTCTTGGAAAACACCCTCAAGAGAAATTCAACAAAGTAAAGACTCAAAAGGCTTTCTCTCCTTTAGATCTGATCCAGAGTGACCTCATGGGCCACTTTCCTCATCCATCAATCAATAAATCAAGGTATGTGCTCATTTTTGTTGATGATTTCTCATGCTTCATATGGATTTTCTTTCTCAGGAAAAAATCATAGGTCTTTCAACACCTCAAATATTTCAAAGCCCTTGTTGAGACAAAGTGGAGAAATAAAATCAAAGTCCTCTGAAAAAATAATGAGGGAGAGTATGTCAACCATGAGATACAAAATATTTTTCATGAGGCAGGGATTCAATTGCAACACATGGTTCCCTATACTTCGTAGCAAAACGGAGTTGCTGAGCGGAAAAATAGATCTCTAAAAGAGATGGCATCTTGCATGCTACATGCAAAGTCACTTCCAAAGATTATGGGTTGAAGCACTTAATTGTGAAACCTACATCCAAAATAGATCTTCCCATAGATTTTTCAAGGATAATACCCCTTACGATGCTTGGAGCTGACTCAAACCGGAAGTGACCCACTTTCGTATTTTCGGTTCACGTGCATGGGCCATGATTCCCTCTGAGAAGAGGAAGGCACTTGATCCATAGATCCCAGAGTGTATCTTTCTTGGATACCCTGACAATGTGAAGGGATACAAACTCATTGATATTTCCTCAGACCGACTCATCATTGAGTGTAGTGTCCAATTCGAGGAAAGTGTCTCGCGTGCACCTCAACAGTTGCATGCAAACACTTTTGTTCTTCCACCTGTCAAAGATGATGAGCATGCACATGCCAACTCTTGTTCAGAGGAGAGTTTTGATTCATAGGATTCATATGATACAGATACAAATTCAGTATAGTAATATGCAAAGTCAATGCATTCAGATGCAAATGTAGATCCAGAGCAGAGGCCCAAGTGGGCCAATACTACTCTTCAAGATGCAAGGGATCTTGTTGGGGATCCAGATGATACTAGGAGGAATCGATCTGATTTCGAGGAGCCTCCTCTTGCACTCACTTCCATTGAACCGATGCCACCTAGGCATATTTTCTTGTTTCAATATTCATATCCACAGTCTTATGGCGAGGCTATTGGAAATTTATTTTGGGAATCCACCATGCAGGAGGAGTACAACTCCCTCCTCGAGAACCAGACTTGGGATCTGGTTCCTCTTCCTTCATGAAGGAAACTTGTTAGGTGTAGATGGGTCTACAGGACCAAGAGCACAATAGAAGGACAAGTTAGCAGATACAAAACTGGGCTAGTTTCCAAAGGATTTCAGTAGGTGCATGACATTGACTATGATGAGACATTCACTCCAGTAGTGAATATGGATTCCATACGTTTGGCACTTTCCATTGCGACAACCAAGGGATGGGAAGTCCATCATATGGACGTGAAGAATGCATTTCTTCATGGAAATATCTCTAAGGAGATCTATATGGAGCATCCCCAGGGATTTATGCAGGATTCATCTTTGGTCAGTCGATTGAAGAGGTCTCTTTATGGACTAAAGCAGGCTCTGAGGGCATGGTATGCCAAGATGGACTCCTACCTTTTGTCACATAACTTTGTACGTTGTAAGTAAAACCCAAATGTTTACATTCTTAGGACGACTGATTTACTTCTACTCTTAGTTCTATATGTTGATGATTTATTGATCATTGGTTGCTCGACTTCAGTGATTGCTGCAGTCAAGAGAATTTTGCATGATAGGTTCTTGATGACAGACATGATTCCTCTATATTTATTCCTTGGACTCAAGATTAGTCAGGATGCATCAGGCATCAAACTGTATTAGGCCAAGTATGCACGAGATCTCCTTGAGATATTTCACATGACAGACTGCAAGTCTGCCCTGACTCCTTTCTTATCAGGATTCATACTTGAGGATGGAAGGGACACTCCACTAGTTGACAACACACGGTATAAAAAACTAGTAGGGATCTTGTTGTATCTCACACACTCCAAACAAGACCTCTCTTATGCAGTTGGAGTAGTCTATAGTTTCATGCAAGAGCCACATGAGCTACATTGGAAGGATGCAAAGCGCATCGTTTGATACGTACATGAAACCATCACCTTTTGGATTCACTATTCAACATACTTTACATTATACCTCATCAGGTTCATTGATTCTAACTGGGTTGGCGATAACATTGATCACAAGTTCACATCTAGTTACTCACTCAGTCTTGGTTCTAGGCCTATTTGTTGGTCGAGTAAGAAGCAGATTGTTATTGCTCTATCTTCAACAGAGGAAGAGTACACAGTGGTAGTTAACATAACCATTCAGGCTATGTGGATACAACATTTTCTCACTGAGTTGGGAATTGTGTTTCATCGGTCGATCATCATCTGGTGTGACAACCAGAGCACTCTGAAGTTCTACAAAAATCCAGTTCAGAGGCAGTTGATGAAGCACATTGAGATCCACATGCACTACATCCAAGACTTAGTACATGAGGGGATCATCGACCTGTAATTTTTACCTTCAATAGAATAGACTACATACATCTTCCCCAAGACCTTCACTGAGTAGAAGTTTCATTCTCTGCGCAGTCGTCTTGGAGTGAAGGACAAAGTTTCCTAGCAACTGTTAGTTCTTCTTTTTACATAAATTTTACTTTGAGGGGGCGGGGGGGTTTCCCATGAGGTTTTCCCTCTTTCCTCATTTACTTCAGTGTATATTTTGTATTTGGGTACCTAACATGGCCTCATTATCGGGACCCATTCTTTAGTTTCACCATAGTGATGTTTAGGGGGGGTGTTGGAGATACTTCACACACACCTACGATTTCTTTTTCTTTAGGTTTTCGCTATGTTTATTAGTCATTATTTAGTCTCCTATATTTTAGCGAGAATATTCCTCTAGGAGTATATTATCTTCAATTCACACTTCAGTTTGATCAGTTGAGTAGAGTCTAGATGCCACATTAGGATTATCAACATGCATCATTGGGATAATCACTAGCTAATGCACATTGTCATTGGGATCATCACCAAAATAACGCATTACTCATGATTCCTTGATCTCCTCTTCACTTCACTTTGTTTCAATTAGTTAACTAAGGATTGAGAGAATAGTTAACTTAGACTAGGTAGCAGTTCACTCCCGTAATTTCCTGAGAGACTAGACTAGGTGACAGTTTACTCCCGTAACTGTTGGTGTGTGTCCAGATCACTCTAGATCACCACTATGGTGCATTGGCTTCTCCTCCAGTTCACATTAGTTGAGTTATACAAAGTATATAATGTGAAAATTATCATTCATTCATTTAGTTAATGAGAATTCTTCCATTCTTTCTCTTCTACTTCTTTTTTCTCATATTTTCTCTGCAATTGTGTATGTCAATTCCCATCTAGACCTATTATGTGCAGGTTAAAAAAATTTACAATTTAAACCTCATCACAATATGATGATAACAATGATGACAAATAAAATGATGGATAATTTCATCTCCTTCACATTTACGTTATAATTTTGTCGTTTGATTGTTGAATTCTTTGTGTGAGTCGTATTTGAGTCTCAAAACCCTCAAATACCATCCACACATGCATCTACTATAAGCATGTCAAATTATATTTCATACAAGCACAAAATGAATTTTTTTTACCATTGGCCCCATTCACAGGTCACTCTGCATGAAGTCAAGTTAAAGCATAATTTCCACTAATTGGTAATTAATGGACAAACTTGAAAATTGTTAGACGAACCAAAATTAAAACTGGAGATGATGGTATAAACATGAATCAGATTCTATTGGTTTCAAGAATAATATATTCTCTTGGTTACCGGGTGACCACCTGGGAAGTCCTGGTTATCGGGTGCAAGCCCCGTAAGTGATGATTGATGCTATGTGATTCATTTCGCTAGTTTCAATTCCACTTCTTCACCCCTATGAGCATCACCCGATGCAATGAGTGCTAAGTGGGCTATTCAAATCATGAGAATTATTGGTCAGTTGCGACTAATACTCATGGATATGGGTCATAGATTAATGACTTACTCTATGTAGTTAATCTTGAAAATAATATATGATATGTTGCACTACGTAAGCCCCTCTATGCTTAAATAACAAGAGTGAAGGGAGCTCTAACTGGATAGTTCATAAGGCACAATACTTGCTAAGGTTTTGCAAATTGGGTAGCAATCTAAGTGGGCTTGACTGTGGGGAAAACTCCACAGTTAAGCACGCTTGAGCTAGAGGCGTCTTGGGATGGGTGACCACCTGGGAAGTCCTGGTTACCTGGTGCAATCCCCAAAAGTGATGATTGATGCTATGAGATTCATTTCACTAGTTTCAATTCCACTTCTTCACCCTTGTGAGCATCACCCGATGTAATGAGTGCTAAGTGGGTTATTCAAATCATGATAATTATTGGTCAGTTGCGACTAATACTCATGGATATGGGTCATAGATTAATGACTTACTCTACATAGTTAATCCCGAAAATAATATCTAATATGTTTCACTACGGAATCCACTCTATGCTTAAATATATTCTCTACTGAACACGACCAACCATGTGAAGGTAGAAGCTCATATGCCCCCTCCCCTCTCACATCACTCTCAATTCCCCAATACCCAATTTATCTACTATAAAATATTTGAAAGTAACATAGTAAGAATCAAGCATAGAAATTGAGAAAACAAAAATTTAAGGTAAATGAAAGAGAACAAATCAACTGAAAACATATAAATACATATGTCCTACATTTCAACATTTTGACATCATTAATCTTCTTCTTCATCCAACTAAACATCTGTATCATCCGCTTCAGAACCGATGTTCTAAGTATTGTCCATATCAACATCATCATCAATGTCATCATTTCCAATCATATCATCATCTATATCATCATCAGGAACATTGTCTCCTACATTTGGTTCAACTTCTTCAAGTTCTTCATCTAAAACATTGTCGATGTCATCTTCATACAAAACATTGTCTAGAACATCTCCTTGAACTTCTACGATGTCTTTGTTTGACACATGAACTAATTGTTCCTCTACATCATCTTCTTCCACTAAATTATACATTATTGGTCTTCCTCTTGGATCATATCTAACAACATATGACCAACCCCCTCTACTTGTTCGCATTGGCTTGGAAGAACATATGGATTTGATCCTGGCTCAACATTCCTTTCATTAGCCATGGTAGATTTGTTAGTATGTTTATTAATAGTTCTATCAAGATCACATTCATTCATTCGTGGCACGTACCATTTGACATCGAACAAAACTAATTTGAAGGATTTAAAGTCATACTCAAGTATATCATCCAAAAACCCATAGTATTGATTTTCAAAGACTTATGGATGTATTTCACTTCTAGAGGAAACATTAGTAACCTGAAATACTGCAGTTATCCCACTATCGGAAATTTTCATCTTTTCATCTTTTTGATGTGAAATTTGCAACCATTGCACCACATAGCCTTGTGGTGTTTCAACTGAAATATGCTATACACGTAAAACTGCATTGTCAATTGATAAACATATTTATACTTGGAAATTATGCAATTTTTTAAGAAAAAAAAAACATGCCATATACATGAATATAATATTAAAAAAAACTAAATAGTATGGGTGAATATGCTTGCCTGTTTATCTTTTAAACCATATGCTAAATCAATTTCCCTCTGTGTAAGATTGATATCTTCTTTATGTTCAACTTCTTTGACCAATGTAGCCACACCATACCACGATAACCTACCATTATTATATTGTATACATAATTCAATCCATACCTTCATCCAATCAAGAGTGTTTGCAATGTATAAATGTATTGCATCCCACTTTCGACCAGTTGTATTAAAATAAAACAATTCACATATAATCATGTCACTTTACTCATTCTACCTTTCCCCAATAGGTGCACCCCTTCAAATTTGTTAATGGAGTTTACATCCCAAATGTGATCCACATTAATAATTGCAACTATATTAGGAATATATTAAGTAATATAAACCATGGTTTGATATACCATATATCCCTCTACCATAGAACTTTAATGAGGCATATCAAGCTTCTTCCTAAAAACTAGGTATTTATCTCCCATTTGAATAATAGAGTGTCTAACCAAGACAAAGCCTAGAATTTAGGACATGCAAAGTCATTAGAGGTTGTGGCCCAACATAAAACACAGATTGAGAAGATAGAAGATGAATGTGATTTGCTTTACCAATTGGTCTTAGGACTAGCTAGGATTTCTCAATCTGAAGTATCACATCCAAGGATGTAAATTGGATATGTTCATGATATGGAAGGAGGTAAAGAAACAACCCATCGGGCTCTAAGAGATTAGGAAATGGAACATGTGGACCAAGAGCCCATGTAATTAGTAGAATTCATGTAAGAAACCAACAGCGGGGATACTTTTATTTGATTTCAGGTTTGTCTACATTTTACAAAATAGTGTTGATTCTGGGCCAATTACTAGTAGCTTTCTATGTTATGCTTTTGTAACATTTAAAGCATTTTATCCCCTTGAAAGTAATTTTGAATTTTTGACAATCTTTGAAATATTGGCCTATATATATATTAGTAGCCTATGTAGTAGGTGGATCAATGGATCGTGTAGTAGGTGGTGTAGGTGGAGGAGGGGGAGGAGGAGAAGGAGGAAGCAAAGGTAGCGGATGAGGGTCAGGTGGAAGATGAGTGTTCTCAACCATCTCGTCATATGCAAATGAATCAGATGAAGAAGAAGAATGAACACATCTCACAACTCGTTTCCCCTCATCCATGATCATTTTCCCAAATATACAAACATTAGCAATGTTTTGCATTGATAATGTCATATCGTGGGGAAATCTAACATATGTGTCTATAGCCTTTGGGTCTTGCATGATCACACATTGTCATACTAGATCCACTATGTAGCTAGACAATAGTCCACATAACTAATTTGTGATCTACTGGAAATATATGTGATTTGGCCTCTATGGCATGTTAGGTTTGTGCATTTAAGCAATCTCATATAATCTATCTTTACATAAGGTTGGTTCCTCACCAACATATGAGATAGTATCTACAAAATAAGAAACACCAATAATTAAACAATTTAAACAAAATCTTACAATCAATTACATGTGCATTAAATAAGGTAAAAAACATATGTAACTATATTAATCAAAGGATAAGGAGAATATTGTCTCTCTTTCCTATTAGATCATCCTAAGTAAATATGTTGTTCGTGCATCCTCACTAGTCTATCCCTACATATGGATGTTGTATCTAATCGAGGACGTGATCCTCCTCACTAGCTAATAGATCCAATATTGAAACCTCTAAACTCATCCTGCGCCAATACTCCAGCTAACCCCTCTTGGGAAACATCTTCCCCCACATGCACATACACACATCATTCATCGACCTTGGAGGGTGGCAGTTGGATACTAGTCGAGTCACCATAAACCTCTCAAAAAATAAATCAAATAGATCTAAAATAAAGGGGAAGAATCATTTCCCATTAAATACACTATGACAATGATCAAGAGCAACACAAAAATTGTGATAAAATAATGGTAGATTACTTGATTAGTGGGGACTTGTGAAATGAACAATCTACATAATACACTAGTATGCAACTAATGTGTTTCCCATTAGAGGTATAGTGTGCTAGTTTTGTAATAATAAGATACAAGCACCTAACCTTCTCTATTGCAAAATAATGTCAATGAAACTACCCTCCAGTGACTTAGAACTCAATAGGGTTAATGATATCCACACTAACATATCTCTACACATATAGCAGTTGAGTCTCTCTTGCAATGCTACATGGAAAATCATGGAAATGGGGAAAATACTTCACCTGCCTAGATAACTCGATGATAAAATAAAAATCCTCCTCTATGGGTTGGTACCATAGATCGATACTATCCATGAAGGCCTACCTACCATGATCCCATTGGTGGATCAAATGCATTAATAAAATCATGTTCCCCTTGAAGAAGTTAGCCTCCTCATAAAAATTGAGGAGTCCAACTTGCATAAAAAAGTGATGAGTCTAAGCTCTAAGGGTACAAATCCCTCTCCCTCTCTTAGATCTATCAATGAAATACAAAGGCATAGGCATTGACCCGTTGTCACTATAGCTATCTATATCCATGATTCATACATAAATTTCATTATAAATTTATGTTTATAAAATAAAAAATCTATAATAAATTATGATTTTTAATTATCATTACATATTGAGCTTAATTTACCAATGCACCTAATTTATATAAATGCATTGTACATGGTACTATTACATACATATAATACATTGTTAACCATGTTCATATGTAAACGTTCACAAATTGTTTAGGATGACATATTTTGAAATTATAATAAACAATCGATGTGATTTTACCCTCGATGCACGATATACATAAAATGTATCATTCACGAGGTGCTAAAGTACTTTTATGTGCACCAACAATTGTGTTGAGATACCAATATTTGAGTGCATTTCCATCACTAGGAATTGCTAATGAAAATCTCTTTAATAACATTAGGTGCAATGTAACACAACATGCACAAAAAAACACCACAATAATGCTTTTGCAAGAGCATTGAATCAGTTTATCTGTACGTATATTAGCATTGCATCAGTTTGTGGTGGGGTAATGCACCGATCCTAGTATTAAATCATGGGTGCACTGATGCAACAAGGTTGATAAAATACGCTAAGAAAAAATATATGCTAAAACCTTTGGTTGCCTCCCTTATCTACAAATCTCTATTATAAATTTAAAAGGGAGAAATGTTTTGGGGATGTTCTGCAAAACTTTCACTGCATGGTGTTTTCTTTGTAGTGTTTGCAACATTATACAAGTTAGATGTGATTATTAAAGTCATATAAAGCCATAATGAAATGTTGCATCCCTACCACCTCAAAATCTAGTCTAAACAAAAGATTATTCCTAATTCTAAAGGTATTGATGGAAATAGAATGAACATTTAAATATTAGGAAAGATAAATCTTGTATAAAATTACAAGTATTATGATGAATGGATAAAGTACCTTATAGTAATATCCAACCCCACAAGATGTGAGCTAGTTTTAATAAAATAGTCTTGATTGTAGCAACCCGTGATGTTGCTCACTCTGTGTAATTTGTGCACCTAAATAGGGGTTTCATTCGATATAGGAATTCATACCAGCATATGCATATGACCATCGTCATTCATTTTTCTATAAGCTGGCTAACGTTGGTATATGATGTATAAGTTGGCTAACGCTGGTCTCTAATTGGTCAAGACTAGTAGAGAGTTATTAACTGATCGAACTGGTCTAGAGTATGTTTCCTATGTGATGGATTATAGAAACAACATACATGCTTATACCATATAGCGAGAACAGTGGTGCTAACAAGGATCTTGTCAATTAGAGTGTTAGCAAGAGAAACAACTTTGATGTTGCTCACTCTATGTAATTTGTCCACCTAAATATTTTTTTATGTAGAGAACTACATTTTCCCTTAGAGAAAGTATTCAGATCAATTTTTCTAGTGCAATAATATCTCCTCATCTCATTGAATATCTATATATTTTGTATGAAGTCACACTCTTCTATCTCCAACTATGTTATCATATCAAAATGCATTTTTTATAGCTTAGGTGGAAGTGTCACACATGTAACGCTAACATTGCCATGCCACATCAACTAAAAAAAAATCAAAGAACAAATTGTATCTACACTTCATGGTTAGTTTAATAAACAAATCAGATAGTTGAGATTATGGAATTTCTTCAATTGAAGATTATAGAATTTTAATATAATGCAAGTATGAATAATACGATTAAGATTATTTTGATGGTAATCTTGGTGGGTTAGCTTGAGCAGTTGAGTCTTTGGGGTTTGTACATGAGGTCTTTGGGTTGATCTAATGTGTTTGTTTCCTTTGTTACATCTTTCACTTAGTATTCCTAGTGAGTCCATCACCATAATTAGTGCTATTGTGTTTACAATGGATGGCATCTGTGAAATGTAAGGAAGTGATTGAGGGTTTCCCTGTAGAGTTTTCTTTGGAAAAATATAGTTAAGATTATGGAATTTATTCAAGTGAATAATAATACTTAAGTGAGATTATGGAATTTCTTCTATTGAATAATAATACCTACACATTATTAATTATTGGATTTACATGACAAAAATAATTAATG